>WEIT01033487.1:8184-18658 GCA_013389985.1 Dryoscopus gambensis
GCGCTCGGCCCGCCCGCAGCCCCCGACCGCTCCACCGGCCGCTCGCCCGCCCTGTCCCCGGGCAGAGCGGGCCCGTAATGAGGCAGAGCCTCCCTCTCTCCCTTTCTCCATGTGGCATCTCGAGCCTGGGCTCCGCCTGGGCAAAGCTGAGGGGAACTTAACCATAAATAGCAGCTGTGTTGGAGGGGTTCCCCCAGTTCGGGAGCGGCTCCCCATGCCCGCCAGTCCCGTGGGGAGACACGCACCTGATGGATGAGAGGCAATTCACTGGTTGTCAGAGTAATTGCAGGATGCCGTGGTGGGAGACGTTCATAGAGAAAGCAGTTACTTGTCAAATTATTGTGCTTTCTTTATTTTAAAGCCTGGTCAAAACATGATAAGCATTAATAGAGAAAAAGCGTAATATAATAGCCCCCCCATGTATTGCAGCAGGAGGCAGTGAATCACAGAGTAAAGCACGATATATTAAAATGTGGAACCTTTGCCGTTCACGAGATTTAAGAATGGGGTGACCACTATCTAGTCATGCTTAACACAAGGTGGTTTTCCTACTTCATTCCTTGGAATAGGACAGTTTTCCTCCTTCATTCCAAGTTACAAGAGCAGAAGTTCTGTTTGTCCTCGTAGCTGGAATTGTCGTGTTTACAAGTGTTCAGGGGAAGCATGACATTTTTGTAAAAATATTTTTTAAAAAGGAAGTATAGAATTGAATATAAATGTGTTCTGTGGGAGTGTGTCTTTTCAACCTGTTCAGAGGAGATTTTTTTCATTTAGATATTACATTATATTAAAAACAATACCATACTAATGTGTCTAATTAATCAGATCCACAATGGAAATGTACATAGCTAAAACAGCGATAAATAATACTAGTACTATGTTCTCCTTTCTGAGTTTAAGGGGTGAGATTTCTTCATGCTACTGATTTTGTACATGTGATATGTTTTTGCATTAGAATCTAATTATTGTGCAAGTTGTCTAAATTACGGTGCATATTTTTGTGGTTATGGAGTTCAATTTATTGGCAGCACCATTAGATTTTTGCAGAAGCTCTTTGTCATAAGCAAAGCTCTGTTAAAATCAGTACTTCATATGTGTATTGCTATGTATGTATTGGTGAGCAATACTGTAATTCATCTTTAACCAGAAAAATGTCATTAGAGCATGTTGCAGCTGTAAACTGAAGTATGGTTCCTTTGAAAGCTAAAACAAACTGTAAAAATGTTCTTAGTATTTTAAATTAATTTTGCAATTTAATATTCACCTTAGCATTTTATTTCATTGTAGGTAATTTAAGTGATTTTCTAGCATGGACACTGTTGCTAGCCATAGCTGTCATCTTCTCCAGCAGCTACATGAACAGCGCATTCAGGGGCTTCTCTGTGACTGCATGCTGGTGGTGAAAGGTGTCTGCTTCAAAGCACACAAAAATGTATTAGCTGCCTTCAGTCAATATTTCAGGTATGTGATAAAAAATTCTTCTCTTTAAAAAGTTAACTAGATGCTGTTGGCTGAGGTTTTCTCTGAGGAGAGTATTTTTTTCTGTTGGTTGCAGACTAAGTAACTCTTGTGAGTATAAGGAGAAGAGGGAAGTTGTTTGTCCAGAGATAAAACTGCGTCAAGTATTCATAGTATGGTCTTTGATTTTGACATTTTCTTGATTTACTTGCTTACAGGGCTTCATATAATGGATTCTGGTATGGACTGCATTCAGTATTTCACTAGGAAAAATAACTGCTTACAAGGAACCTAGTAGAGTATATGAACAGAGCCAGATAAGGGATATAACTGATGAAATATTATCCACTTCTGAATAATGTGACTTGTTTCATAAATCACATTCTAAATAAAATTTGACTGTACAGGTTAGTGCTGAATCTCTGCTTACTCTGATCCTCAGAGACAACAACTGTTTTAGAGTATACGGGTGACCCATCACGCCACCTCACTGTTTTCTTCCCCTTCTCAAGGCCCTCAATTGTGCCTCCAAATTTTGGAGGGTGCTGGATCTCTCAGCTTCGTGTTTTACATTAGTTATGAGTAAGCTGTTAGATCTGGCAGTTTTTAGATGTTGTTTTTTGAAACATCTCTAAAGCTTGACTGCTAATTCATTTGTAAGAAACCTATGTTTGTATTATGACCAGGGGAAAAAAGATAAGAGGTTCCTTTCCTTACACCTCTAGTGGTGTACTGCTGATGAAGTGCAATTATGCTCAAAGACCAAATTTTTAAAGTAGTTAAAAAGAACCAAGGGCTCAACTCCTATTAAAATTCACTAGGATGTAAGTGGCTAATTAATTTAGACTCTCAACCCAGATCTGTTCATTATGGTTCTGGTTTTAATTTAGATAGGACGGTTGAGATTGATGAAAGAATTTGGATGTGGGCACTGGCTTCAGAGTATCCCCTTCATTTCTAAAATTTCAGCATAGACTCACATTTTCTTAAAATTTAGAGTTCCTTGATATTATGCCCACCTTTAAACACTAATTTGAGATTTAGCCCACAGAGAGGAACCATCAAGTTTGGGGCGTTTTCTAGTGTAGGAAAATAACTACAAATGAGTGACCTGGTCTCATTTATATGTCATTGTTTACTGTGGGAGTATCAGGATTTTAATGGGAGGGTATAAGGTTCTTGACAGAGAGAGTATGAACTCATTTAATCTAGGACTGGTTGTGCATGTGAAGAACTACATCTCTGATGCTGAGAATGCTCTACATCAAATAGTAAGAAGTTTTGTGAATTCATTCACTTTAAGGATTCCGTGAAAATTCAGTGGATGTGGCACTGCTGTTTTAGGATTATGTACCTGCACTCTTCATTATTCTTTTAGTTGGTTCTCTTACAAGACCAGTAAAAAAAGTACTTTCTTTTTATATGAGAGAACAGATAGAAAATAATGACATCATGTTTAATATGCCATCCTCTTGTGTATTTGTGGCAAAAGAACTAATGCTAAGAACTTTGATAAGTTTACTGATAGAGCTTTATGGACAAGCTCAGTTGCCCGAGGAGAATAGTTTAGCTGACTTTGAGGTCTGTCTTCTCCATTTTGCTAGAAAATTTCTCATGTCCTGTTTGATTTGCCATGATGAAAGCAGAAAAACTGTTCTGAGTCAACCAGTTTTGCAAGTTGTCCATAAATGCACTGTTCTTCACATATTAGGTGCAATGGTGTATAAGAAACCACAAGGATAGGGTGTTATTTGAAAGTTAGATAAAGGATCATTTGCTTTGATTTATACTTCAAGTGTACTAATGTAGGACTAATATATAAGACAAGTAATTGAGCAGTTCTGAGAAATTAATCTTCAAAAATACAACAATCTAGGTAAGGCCTTAGAGTACAAACTGTTGTTTCATACCAGAGAGCCTATTTGAGGTGTATGTATATTTTTCTTATTGAAGTGTTTGTGAATTATTTGCATTTGTGTTTGAATATTTGCCTTATTTTATCAGGACCCTTTTCCAGAATTCTTCAGGCCAGAAGAATGACGTATTTCACTTGGACATTAAAAATGTAGGTGGCATAGGCCAGATCTTGGACTTCATGTACACGTCCCACCTGGATCTTAGTCAGGACAATGTACAAGCTATGCTGGACATTGCACAGTGTCTCCAAGTGCAAAATGTGCTGAACATTTGCCACACCTTTTTAAAATCTTCCACAGCTGTGGAGCAAGCAGCCAGCATGCCGTGTAATAGTGTATTTCCACTGCAGAACACTTTGGGTACAGATACGAGCTGTGCCAGTGACAGCTATGCGACAAACCTACTGCCCGAATGCTCAGCTGACACCCCAACTAGCAAACTCTTGGCTGAGCACCGCTCACATGCATCACAGTCGGTTAACCTGCACACCCCCTCGGGTGATGGACAGAAACAACCACAAGACTCCTTAGATGGCAACTGCACAGAGCTTCCATTTAAACAACCAAATTACTACTATAAACTACGCAACTTTTACAGTAAACAGTTCTATAAACAAAACGCTTGCTCTGATCATGAGAGAGGAGCAGAACCATCCTTTTCGTACAACACATCCACGGAAATAAACACAGTGGAGAATACTTCTTGCGCTGTCAGTCACTCTGAGTGTATTCTGGAAACCCCTGATCATTTACCATCAAACTTTCTGGTTCAGTCTGCAAATGATGCTGCTGCTCCAGACCAAGATGCAGAGAGCACAGTTATGCATCCCACCAGACAGATGCAGCTGAAAAAAGCAATACACCTCAAAAAGTTAAATTTTCTAAGATCTCAGAAATTGGCAGAGCAGCTGCCTGAGCCCCAAAGAGATGACAATAGAATAACAGAAGTAATTGAACCTGTAAATGAAAGTACCACTGACACGACAGATGTTAGAGTTACTGATGAAAAAGAAGGTGAAGATTTAGTGAATTCTGAGAATTTTGAACAAACTGTTGGAATGGAAAGATCTCAAGGTCCTTTGGAACAAGAAGGACAATCACAGGCTCTTCAGTCACAGAAACAATATACTTGTGAGTTATGTGGGAAGGCTTTCAAGCATCCAAGCAATTTGGAGCTACATAAAAGGTCTCATACAGGTACAGTTATCAGTTATTTGGTCTGCAGACCAAATATTTCAATTACAGAGAATATCTTGCAGTGTCTCTTGACTGAGAGATGCTGGTTAAGGGTCTACTTTCAAAAGGCTGTGGTTTGGTTTTATTTTTTAAATGGATATTCCTACAGGAATAAAGAACTCTAATACCGAGTTTTGCTGGGAGTTGTAGAAAAGATTTCTCCTATGTATTTGGGATTTTGGGTGCTTTTTCAAAGAACATTGTGTGAATTCATTGAAAATGAAATTTCAGTGAAAATTTTGGTTTTGTCCTGCATTTAGATGAGTCATTTCTAGTCAGTTTGTCTGGTGGCCCAGATGTTTGAGCCAGATAACAATAAAAAGTGTAAACAAATAAATGGTACTAGAAGTATACTAGAACACCTCTGTTCTCTCTGGTCATATATTCATTGTAAGATACAGGTGATTGGGCCTTGGTGATCATTTTTTTTAACCTGTAGAAATATGCTTCATAACAACTTTAATTGAGTTTACCTAGAGAATAAGGCTCTTGCAAGCCACAGGGTAAATGGGAATTTTGAATTAATGTACTTTGTTTTAAAAACTCACAGGTAGTATTTTTAAACCTAACATAGAGTTGTTTTTAAGTATCTTTTTATTCTAGTGAAAAACAAGACCTAGTTTAACTTCAAATTAATTAATTTGTCTGTTCAATTTAACCAGCATGTCCAATTATTAGATATGCTTCTTTAAAAGAGTTTTTAAGAATTACCTTGGCTAGTAAGGTAACACCATTGATTAAAATCCTTGAGATGGTATTACTCCTGATTAAGCTGTTGAATTTTTTTTTGGTTTTCTTTTTCCCTGTATTAAATACACAAATGCATCTCTCTCAATCTTGTCAAATAAACATCACTTTGGAAATGATCATAAATGTACTGGTACTTTGACACTAAATATGAAACTCTCTTGGCCGACATTAATTTATTTTGTTAACTGATCCTTAGAACTAAAAGTTTATTTTTCCATTTTATACATAGAAAAATCTTCCCAGAACCTGAAAATATGAATATTTTGCATTACCTTCCTGAAGTTTTCAATTGTTAGCTTTAACTGCTTCTGTATGCTTATGTTTCTAATATTTTTTTTTTATTTGTTCTCCTGTGAAAGAGTTCCATATGCCTCTTACCTAAATCCTCTCTTTGCCTTGTATTTTTTTGAATCTTATTATCTGGTTTGAGCTGGTATCATCAGGTATATTTTAATACCCTAGATTTTCAGGAAAATAGATGATCAGATAGAAGACAAGAGCATCTAGAAAGTCCCAGCTAAGGGAGCGACTGCAGTAACATGTGAGTTTGTGCAAGAGAGACCCCAGGATTCAGGAATTCCGTGCTGCTTTTCACACACCATCTTCTTCCAGTAGTTTTCAAAAATTCCAGACTTGAATGCTAGTTAATGTGGCATTAGCATTCTTCTATAGATGTGCTAAGATAACAAAAGTGTAAGAGCCTAAGTTTAACAATTAATAAGCACATCAGAGGATGGAAAAACTGAGGCAAGGCTATGACTAGAAATGCCTGTTTGCTTCCCTGTTATTTTTGGGAATTATTCCCTCTTATTTCACTGTTATTCCTGTTAATTTATTTTTAAATACCCAACTAGTGCAAAAAGGATGTTTGGAAAATTGGAGTGGACAGTGGGTAGGATGTTGGTATTGGAAGGATCTGTAGCAGAAGGTACAGGGCACATCTGTATTGTTACGTTAGGTACGCTGGTAGTTAAGTAATATAAGCATATGCTAAAAGCCATTTATATTCATCTACCACTTCAGAAAGCATAGAAGAATGCTAGCTAATCAATTTTATTTAAAAGCATTCATTTTCTAGAGCTAAGCAAAAAAGTTAGCAGGCATTTAAGTATTACAGTGCTCACTGAAAGTCCTCCCAGTGCGGCTTCACGGAAGAGATAGAGGAAGCTGAAATGGACATGTCACACTGGCAAACCTGGTTTTAACCCACAAATAACAATTCTTTTCACACAAGTGCTGTGGTGGCCTGGTTGTCAAGAAAAAGCATGTATGAAATTCTCTGTCCCTGAACACTAGGAACTACTAAAGAATTTACAGGTTAGCATGGGTGCATTGGTGAGTTTTCAATGTGAAGGCAGCCAGACCGTGTTCAACAGTCATTGTACTGGCATGTCTGGCTGTCTTAATTGTATTGCTAGTGGACATTTGAAGCAATCCCTAAACAGAGCTTACTGCATTGACTTTGATTGATTTTGACTGAATATTATAATTTGTACTTTATTATATTGACCTGTCTGAAAAAAAAGAGGAAGCAAGTATATCTCTTTTATATAGTCCATACCTGTCCAGGAACATCCAGTGGTTTTGTTGGGGTATTTTATGTGTTTTCGGGGAACATCTCGAAGAACAACCCCAAACAAATCCAGGCCCATGGAAAGAACTCTTGGCAGGATGGAATGCAACAAGAACAGAGTAGTACTGTCATATAATACATGTTGATCTTCAACCTTTTCATTCCGAGCTTTGCTTGAGCAGCTTCCAGTATTCCATGCTTTAGTGAGTACAGCTCCTCAGCTTTGTGATCTCATCAGGACCACCTCTTCAGCCTTCATGCCTTTCTCCTCTGGAGCTGACACAACACTGCTTTGATCACTATTGTGTGCCTTATCTTCACCTCTTCTTGCAGAATGTTGAACAAGAAGGATGCAACAGAAGATAGAAAACACAAGGCAGCCCAAGGGTTCAAAAGTAAAGTCCCCTGGGTGTTTGTTTAAGCATTGTCTGAATTGTATTCAGTTACTACTTTTCCCCAGTTTTTCTTTATTGCTGTTGATCCAGCCATGGATCCCACTATTGTGTACTTTATCTTCACCTCTTCTTGCAGAGTGTTGAACAAGAAGGGTACAATCCTGGTGTTCTCAGATGAGGTTTTTGGTTTGGAATTCATTGACAGTTGTAGAATCATAGAATAATTTAGATTGGAATGGATCTCCTGAATGACTCCAGTCTCCTGCTCAAGGCACATCAAATTAGATTGTGTTGTTTTGCTCATGACCTTGTGTAGTGAAAATTTTGGACATCTCCAGGGCCAGAGTTTCCACAACCCCTCCAGTCAGTCACTCCCAGTGTCTGACCACCCTCATGGGGTAAAATACTATTTTCATATGTCTAATTGGAATTTGTCATGATCAAACTTGCATCTATCACCTCTTGTCCTAAGACTGTGTACGAGGAACAACCTGCTTGCATCTGCCTTCCCAAGCCTGTAGACAGCAGTGAGATTTCCTGTTTGCCTTCTTAAGGTTCCAGATATGGTCTCACCAGTGACAGGCAGAGAAGAGTAACCTTCAGCTTATTAGCTGCACTCTTACTAGTACACCCTCAGGTACAGTGAGGCTAATTGCTTCTGAGCAGTGGGTTACTTTGATAAGCCCAGTGGTTTGGAATTCTATGCAAGTGCAAAATTGTTCTCCAAAAACTAATTTGATATTTCTTTGAAAAAAAAAAAAGACCCTTTTGTTTTCTCTTTATCTTGGGGGAAAAAAACTCCCAATTCATTGTACATCAGTACAGTTATAACGAGGCTGCATGCAGCCTACAATAGTAGTTTTGAGAAATTTGAGCCTCCAATTCCTTCCCTCTCCCTCTAGTCATTTCAGAGTGGATTCCTGTTCAGGTGCTGTTCTTTAGGTCTACAGTNCTGCTTTTTAAAACTGCCAGATTTCCATTCTTCATTAACTAGACAAAGTAGATAAAGCCTCAAATTGTCAGACTAACTGCAGGGTTGCAATCTGTGAAGTAACATAGCTATGTGTTTATTCTGTGTTTTAAAATCTAGAGAGAATTGCATTTAGTCCTTGATCCTAAAATATGTTGAAAGAACTTCATCTGGATTTGGCAGGAGGAAAAGGAAAATGGAATTTCCACACCTGGATATGGTAGATGTTGCTTGTAACTTTTCTGATGTAGAGAATACTTACTGGAAGAGAAGCCAAGAGGTGTTCTGTATAGTCATGAAAATTATAATTAAAGAAATAAATAAAAGACAGAATTTTTAATCCTTACCGGGATGAAACACAGTGTAAGATCTCTTCTTCCCTTTGGAAATATTCTCGTTTTAAATCACATGGATTTATACTAGTTTTGTTGCCCTGCACGTGTGGGACAGATTGTAAATGTCCTTTAAATATACAGCTAAACTCATGAAAGATGATGAGAAGTGTGACTGTCATTGAATCAATTGTATTTGAGCACCATTTTTGTTTTCAAAATTCTAAAAGATGCACATAAAATTTTATCAACACTGTAAAAACTAGGNCTTTTTATTGTATGGGTAATTTCTGTAAAAGTTGCTACTAGCATTTTTTATCCTCCATTTCATATTATCTTGATGCTTTTATGATTTTCAAAATCCTTCCCAGTTGTCACAGATCTGGCTCCCTGTTGGTTTCATTTATATTTGTGTCGTCAGTATCAGAATTTTTAGTGTTTTGCAAGTTTAAAGCCATAATGAAATCAAGCCTCAGTGCTCTTTATAGTTGAGTTACTTTATAGTTGATTTACTGGTTTCATAATTTTTATGTTTAATTGAAGAAAATTCTGCTTTTTAAAACNAGTCATGAAAATTATAATTAAAGAAATAAATAAAAGACAGAATTTTTAATCCTTACCGGGATGAAACACAGTGTAAGATCTCTTCTTCCCTTTGGAAATATTCTCGTTTTAAATCACATGGATTTATACTAGTTTTGTTGCCCTGCACGTGTGGGACAGATTGTAAATGTCCTTTAAATATACAGCTAAACTCATGAAAGATGATGAGAAGTGTGACTGTCATTGAATCAATTGTATTTGAGCACCATTTTTGTTTTCAAAATTCTAAAAGATGCACATAAAATTTTATCAACACTGTAAAAACTAGGAAGCCAAGAACTAAGCAGGGGAAAAAAATCCCACCTTTATGAAATACTGTAGAGGAGAAGAAGTTATAACAAAAACATATTTGTCTTAAATTGACAGCAAGAGAATTGAAGTGTTGTGTAGTCACATTCTAGATTGAGAGTCAAGTAATTTTGAAAAGCTGAAGTGGGCTGCACCAGTTTTTACTAAAGCTGCTAATCTGTTTTTCGAGGTTCAAGAATAACAGTTTTATATGTATGAATTCAGAATTTTGGAGCAAAATACGTGGGTTAATTTTCAGATACTGTTATTTAGGATGAGACTTTGAAGGCAAATATGTATTTTCTGGAAGTGAATGGATATGTGCTGTGCAGAGATGTATGGTAGACATTGAAATCAGAAAACACAATTCTTCCAAATTAGCTTCCCTTCATTCCTCCTTCAAGAGTGTGTCTCTGTCTGTGCAAGTGAAAAACAGGTGCACTTCTCATCACAGTTGTTGCTGGGCCTTGTCATCTATTCTGTTCTTTCTGGTGATGTGACACCGCTTTCATTTCAAATGAAAAGCATTTTAAAAAAATTAAAACCCGCACCCATTCATATCAAAACTCTTCTACTTGTTTTGAAGGATAAATTCTGTTTCTGAGCAAGTCTGCCTTACAAACTTAGTGGTAAAAGCTGTATTTCCCTCTTGAATTTCCCCTTAAATATGTGGGTAAGTGTCCTTCTGGGGATATTTTTTACTCTTACATTACATGTTTTAAAAGGAAGTATACCAATTTTAACCATTTCTGTTCTACAGCAACTATTAGAAGTTCTATGTTCTGTTTCTTCTTTTAGGTGAGAAACCTTTTGAATGTAACATTTGTGGGAAACACTTCTCACAGGTGGGAATATTTTATATATTATGGTACTTACACTTGAAATGCATCTCTGTGTTGATTCTAAAAATCTTGGGTTTAAGATTAGATCTTTTTTGTTCAAAGACAGAATTC
>WEIT01033487.1:19585-46685 GCA_013389985.1 Dryoscopus gambensis
GCTTCTACTTACTAAAAGGAAAACATGGATATTTCCAAATTCCATTAAAAGTACTTTTGGCAAATGAAGTGGTATTCTGTACTACTACAGTGGGGGAAGAGGGGGAAGTGTCACACACTCAGAGTGTGTGACAGGCATGACAGACTCCTCATGCAACACGCTTTGCCCCTCTTTAATTACAGAAACAAACAAAACCCCTGACAAAGCCGGAGATTTCTGCCTTTTAATTAAACACTCCCAAACAGCTTCCTTTTGCTCTGTGTTACCTCACTTGCCTGAAGGTTTAGGTAGATACATATTGATGGACAATCCCTACATGTCCAGCATACAAGCCAGAGCATTCAGCCTCTGTGCTGCAGTTTTTCTCTGGTCATAAAGTGGTCTTGCATATTGCTGAGGTACTTGCTTTTGAATCCTGCAAGAAAGTGAGGTTTCACCTACAAGAAAGTAAGATGCAAGGATAATTACTATCTGCTTCTTGCTTAAAATATCATCTCCGATCTTGTCCTTTATCTCCTCTGTCTGTAGGCACAGAAATAGAAACACTTTTCTTATTTAAGCCTTCATGATCTGTGCTTTTGAGACAGTGCAGCTGTTGGGCCTGGTGGGATGTCTGCTCCTGCTGAAAGTGGCTGATGTGCTGCGTGTTGGAAGGTGGAGCAGAAAATGAAGGAAGTAGGGGAAATTTACATGAGAGCTCATAGTTGGGAACAGCCATAAATGTCTTTGATTTTTTGAGGAAAATGTTCCTTTTTTACTTCCAAGCCTACGTCTTCCCTTACAACTTGTACACAGCTTGTTGTGATGTGAACCCTCTCTGGCTGGTGATCCAGGATATTGTGTTTTACCTCCTTCTGCAGAGATTCTTTAGGGGGCCCATGTGCATAAGTTCCTTCACTTTGAAAGCTTGCCATTTACAGAAGGACTAAGTCTGGCGTATCTCTCTGATCTCAAAATTTGTGAGGAGTTCTATGCAACCATTAAGAGGATTCTTCAGAGCATTTTTTTTCTTGCACTGAAATGCAAGCAAAAGTCCCCTTCGGTTTTTTCATTGGGATGGCATGTGATGCTTTAACCAAGGTTGTGTGCCAGCTTTAAAGCTTAAGAAAGAATACAAGCTAATGATGTTTTTACTATTTTTTGTCTTAGCACAGTTAGTAGCAAGCTTTGCCCTTGTTAGGAGGAAAGGACATAGGCTTGTAACAAGGAAATGGCTCTACTTGCTACTTTCTGTAAAATGTTTTTATTCTTACTTAAAATGCCTTTATGGGAACTATTTCAAAAAAACCCTCTGTCTTTATTGAAATAACTTTGGAATGCCTATAATGGGGTTTGTTTGTGACATGGATAGAAGTAAAGGTTCTGTCTTTTTTTCTGTATGTTTTTCTAAAATGCACTGCTGCATAAAATCCCTTGTCTTTGAAAAGCAAAAATTATTCCATGGTTCATGATCTTCTTCCCCAGAAGTAAGTCCCAATTCCTCTCTTTGAGTGGATTTCAGTATTAGAAAGTTTGGCCTTAGAAAACAGTGGTTCAGTCACATTGTTGTCTGAAAAATTTTACAGAGGTTAAAGAAAGCTCTTTCAGGGTTCAAACACTGATCCATTTGATTCTGTCCTCTGTGTGTGTCTGCAGTACTTGAGTTCTGGTATATTATAAGGTCTGATTACAATGATGGATCATAACAGGTAACTTATTATCAAAATGAGTCAGAAGAAATTACTCTGGGTCTTATTTTTGTTGTCTTACCATGACTGATGAGGACATGATAATCTTTGCATCTCAAATTTTCTTTCCTGGTGTAAAGGAGTTGATGTTTCTTTAGTGCACTTAAATAAAACCAGGCAGTTATCAGTCAAAGGGAGCGGAAGGGTTAAAAACTGCCTGTGGAAGTATGCACGATGTATGGAACATCTGCAGCTCTTCTACGAGGTGTGCCTTGTGCTTTGAGAACTGGACTCAGTGGAGTACCATTCACAAGGACCAGTGGCTTTAGAACATTTTTTAAAAAGTTGGACTCAATAAGAAGGTTTTATGTAGTCATTGTCTGGTTTGCCTGCTAGACTAGCATGATTTTTAGAAGATTGAGAGAGGAAACATAGGTAGTAAAATAGTTATCAGTAGTTCCCATTCGTTCATTTCTGTACTTCCTATTCTATTTTGGTATGAGTAAATAATTTCAGGTTTGGAGCATCTGAGTATTTTAGGGATAGAAAAATGCTCACCTTATTCTTTTCTTTTTAACTATCTGGTAGGTGAATTCAGACATCCTTGTGTAACAATATTTTATTTGTAGGACAGGGAAAATGAGACTAACATGAACCATATTGCTAATAAGTTAGTGAGTTTTCTTTTTCACTGCATTCTAGGTAGTGTAATTTTCATTTATAATTGGATCTGCTTTCAATTACTAGTGTTTCTTTACCCTTAGCATTTGATTTCACATTTCTTGTTTTTATTTTTTCCCTATTTCTCTTCTTGTCAATGTATAATTGCATACATAAACAATTTGATGTTGAAATACATGGTAGTCTGTCTTTACTAGATAAAAATGCTTGAGTTCATACATGCTTTGTAGTCTTCACTGCCTTAGAAGTAGGAATAAAAAGCCAGTCCCATAGTTCCCATCATTGGGGGTTTTTTTAATCTGTATACAACAACAGGCAAGCTGAATTTAAATGCTTAAATTACTGTTCCTTCAGGCAGGTAATCTCCAGACACATTTACGTCGACATTCTGGTGAGAAGCCATACATTTGTGAAATCTGTGGGAAAAGGTGAGTAGAATTGTTCATCTTAGTAAAGTTAACAGGAAAAAATTTGTTCATGTTTTCTACTAATCTTCATGATAAACTAAGGGCCAAGAGCTAAGGCAGCACGCTGCTCAATTTGGTTTAGAAGAAAGCTGGGTTTAAATGTGTGCTGATGGGATTAAAATACATAAATGTCTGCAACTGACTTGTTGTGAGTAAGATAATCGTGTCACCAGAGTTTGTGGTCTGAGTTTTTTGTACATTGGTATGTAGATAAGAATAGCATTGGGTGTATTTTGTTGTGTTATATGTATCGTGCTCTATATTGTTGTGTGTAATTTGAACAGTGTAAGTCACAATAAATCATGCACGTTTGTACCTTTCCCTCACATTTTTTTCATTATTTGGGAATACATTTTTTTTTACATTTTATGGAATTCTGAAGTATGGGAAATTTGACAAATTTAAGCAAAGCATTAAATAATTCTGCTAGCTAACAGGTGACAGAAAATACACTAATGCAGGAATAACATAAAATGCAGAATGAATTGGTAATATTAATGGTAAAAAATTTTTTTGGAGTTTTTTTCCCAGCATAAATTTAGTTGGACATTGTCAGTTTAAAAATGTTTTCCTTAACTGCATCCATTTATCTGTGTATTAGGTCTTAGTCTTTGTTCAGAACATCAGGCATTCATTAAAGCCAATTTCCCTGTGAGACTCAGTTTAGGGAAATAAGGGCCTTATAAAGACACTAATTGGGTTTCTGTGTTGTGTTACAGATTTGCTGCTTCTGGTGATGTTCAGCGTCATATTATTATTCATTCTGGAGAAAAGCCTCACCTGTGTGATATCTGTGGCAGAGGTGTGTAAGAACCAAAGCTTCTGCCTCAGGTTTTTTGACTGAAATGTGAGGAGTCATTTTAATCTCAGAGTCTGTCATATTTTTCTAGGTTTCAGTAACTTCAGTAACTTAAAGGAGCACAAAAAGACCCATACAGCAGATAAAGTATTCACCTGTGATGAATGTGGGAAGTCATTTAATATGCAACGAAAATTGGTAAAGCACAGAATTAGGCACACTGGAGAGAGACCATACAGCTGTTCAGCCTGTGGTAAGGTTCACTGTGCATCGCTTGGTTGTGTCTTTGCTTTTCAAATGATAAGTAAAAGTTCCTTTGTCAGCAGAATAGTAATTAACCAAAATTGTTTTAAATGGAAATACCATGTTGTTAAAGTTAGTCACAAGATCTTCTGTCTTGCATGCTTCATAGTCTTTCATTTGGTGTAATAAATTCCTTTATTTCTCATAAGTTTAAAAGAGAATTTCAGTTAAAAATTAGAGAAAGGAAGTAAGAGGAATCAACATTGTATGTATGCATGTTTGCTTAAGAGCTGCTCATAGTAGTTGCTTCAAAAATAGATTTATGTGCAGAACAGTCCTTTCTGATGGAAAGTTAGGTTTGACATCACTTGGCTATTGATGGAGTCTTTCTTTTTTCCCCAGTTGCATACCATTTGATTTTAACTGCATTCATCCATAGAGTTTGATAATAACAATCTTTTGTTCCTGCGCTTCACCCTCTGGAATAAAATCAAAACTTGATCAGTGTTTCAGAACACCCATTTTCAAAATCTGTTAGATAGGCCATACTGCCAGGTGGTCTGAAAATGGCTTTTGATCAGGTCTGTCCTGATCTCGTAGGTTCCTTAGCATCCTGCGTGCTATTTATTTTTTTGCCATTATGTGCTGTTTTGACAGAATTTCATTCGTGTTCTGAGGAATCAGCTTTGGAGGAGGGTAGCTTCACATGTTCAAATCCAGCTGCAGTATGTTTTATTTGCACTGGCTTAAGGCACAAGAAAAAGCCAATATTATCAGGAGGCTTTGCATCAGAATGAGGGAATAGACATGCAGGATATGAAAGTACAATCAGTTGTGTTGCTGTCATTTAACAGGCTTGTTTTCATTTTGTCTTGTAGTGGTCTTTTGAATATTTTTGATTTTAGCCAAGTCATCTTATTCTGAAAAGGCAAAAATTGTGCAAAGAGGATCTGATGAAGCATTAAGAAATCATTCACATTATGCAAAAAATCCAGATGTATTACTCCAGTAATTTTTAATCTTACCATTACCATTTAATGGCTGCTCTGAAATCTGTGGAACAAAATAAAAAGTATACTGCTGAAAATCGAGACCGCAGTTTTATTGGGCAGTCATTTAATACAGTTTGTTTTAGTTGGTATCGGTCCTCACAAAATAAATGAGATAAAATTCACAAGCTTACTTCAATTGTTTTAAAGAATGTGAGGTTTCTGAATCATGTAGCAATTCTGGAAATTAATTCTCTCTTTTTCTGCTTGTTCGTCTACACTTTGCCTTGGCTCAGACACTTTTCTTTGCAGTATGGTGACTGAGCTTATTTGAGTCTGTAGCTTTGAAGACAGGCAAATAGTTGAATATTTTTCTGTATTCTCATATTTACAGCAATAAAAAATTACGGTTCTCACACATTCTCTGGCTAGATTATAAAAAAGGACTGCAGCATTATGTTAGCCGAAAGTTAACAAAAAAGCTAACTTTGTCAGCATTTGGAGAGTAGTTCCTTGGTAATGAACAAACCATTTATTTCTATGATGCAGCTCTCACTGGAAGAATATATTTGGAAGCTTATCAGCATACTGTTTTTCCAGACAGACAAATTAAATAGATAGTTTAAATTTTTTTTTTTTTCTCCATGAAGATTGAGAGAAACTGAGAGCACTCCCAGCTTTCAAATACTAATGGATATTCCTGTCTCTGGAGACAAAAGCTAAACCCACTCACTGGGAAACACAAGTTAGAAAATCAGATCAAGAAGGAGAAACAAGTTAATGGAATTGTAAAAATAGATGGAACTTTTTTGAACCTATTCTAGATAAGGGACTGGGACATATGATACCTTGTCACTTGATAGTTTATGTAATTAAAACATGTTTATTCACTTGTGTTAAGAACACAATCCTAATCTGTCACTTGTGCCTCGTAGGGAAATGTTTTGCAGGCTCTGGTGACCTGCGCAGACATGTGAGGACCCACACAGGGGAGAAGCCCTACACCTGTGAGACGTGTAACAAGTGCTTCACTCGCTCGGCCGTCCTGCGGCGGCACAAGAAGATGCACTGCAAAGCCTCCGAGGAGGGGCCAAACACACTCGAGGAATTCACTCAAGAGATTGAAACGCCCGACCTCGACAAGTCCCAGAGTTCTGACTCTTTTGGCCAAGAAATGTCTGTCACGTTGTTACCAGTCTCTGTTAAATTCCCTGTTCGCCCAGCTGGAAACTCCACTGAATTTGCCAGTTCTGCAGATTCTTACTGTAAATTGCGATCAATGATCCAACACCACGACGCGGAAAACCAGGAGAAACTCAGTGTGGATTCTGCTAAACTCCTGAAAGCCCAGGCACAGCAAACACCACCACCACCACCAGCGTATGGGTATGCAGACGTAGATGTATCTTCGGCAGAGGAGCCCTTGCAGTCTGATGGCATTCCCATGATCCGCTCCTCTGTGGCTGGCCTTGACAGTGACCCCCTGGGCAGCCGGGCCTCGTCTGCCACTTACAAGAGTAACGAGGGCCCCTTCTTCTCCAGCATGACCCTCTGGGGCTTAGCAATGAAGACCCTGCAGAACGAAAGCGAACTGGAACAATGAGGGCTCAGCTGACTGTACCAAAACTTCTTAGAGGCATTTCATGCTAATGTGATTGCAATTGCACTGCAGCACAGGGAGATCACAGAGGATTTCTGGTGCAGTATGTCATTTCCCTCTGATGGTGTGGCAAGCCACAGACCTTCCCGGTGAGCGCAGGGGGCTTCCTTGGGGGGAGAAGCTGTCCCACTTCCCGTAGCCCCTTCTGGGTGGCCCCGCATGGCCCCGGCTGGCTCTCAGCTTCCACAACACAGTGGCAATAAAGGAGGCGAGAAGGCTCCCCACATAGAGACCTCAGAGGATCTTTATTCACCTGGTCCCAGAGGCAAAGGGAGCCACTTGGTGACAGGCTGGATCCCCAGGGCAGAGAGGACCAGCACAGGCTGAGCAAGCACATGCTATGGACTGGATTTTATATGGGGATAGGGGGCGGGGGCGTCAGAGAGAGCACTCGGGCCAATGGTCCCAGGGCACAGGGGCAGTACATGGGCGGGATTAGGGTACAAAACAAATGGGGAGAACCCGGGGGAGTGGCTAGGAATAGGGGCGGGGGAGGGAGGACAACGTGAGGAGGGCAGGCAGTTTAGCAAGTAAAGGAGTGGGAAAACAGCACCACAGGTTTTTAAGCCGGGTAGCTTGGACACTGACAGGACTCAAAGTGCTCATTCCCAGAACTGTGTGTAGGCTGCCTCTATTTAAACTGCTTCTCAGCAACATTTAAATGCGCTGTTGGGGACCCTTGCTGTTCTGTGACTGCTCTGTGTAGCTCCTGTGTTATTGCCATAATATACTAAAATTTGCCACTGTCTAAATTTACCAATTAACTTGGAATTTTTACTTGATAATGGAGGAAAGGATGGCCAGTATCTAATTTCATGATATGGGTACAATTCCAAGTACGGGTCATCAGAGCTGTGTGAGGGTGTAGATATGACAGGAGGAAAAGGCTTAACCAGTCCCTAGTGAACCTGAGTTTCAGTAGTGGCTTTCTTACCAGTAGGGTCATCGGTTTACAGGACCTGAGTATTGTGACATTAAATTTAAATGTTAAATACTGGACAATATTTGTGATAGTGCAAAGTAACTGTATATCTAGAAACTTTATTTTTTTACAATAAAAGCTTTTTTTTTAGTATTTTATAAACTATTTTGCACAGCAGATTATTTGTACAATGAAGGTCAAGATCAAGTTGTGAATAAAGGGAAGTTGTTTTACATTGCTCAGTGTGTTTCATCTTTCTGTGAAGGGTTCTCAGTAACAGTTCCGTCTATTCCAAATATCTTTGCAATGCTAAAGGGAATGCCACAACAAGAAGAGCTGCACTATAAAATAAATGCAATCAGTACACCAGTAGGTTGTCTTGTACTTGAATGAGTATGAAACCTTGGCTGATTAATGGAATAAATATACTGTTAGAGGATAGAAACATTGCTTAGAGGCCTTTTTCTGCTTTGGTGCTTTGAATAGTTGCTGCATTTCAAACTGCTTACTACAGATACATGACATTCTGTGGAAGTTTAAAGCTTGGAAAATACAGTATTTTTCTATCTTTCTTAAGTGCTCACCAATTTTTTCCCCCTCAAGAATTCAAAACTAGTTGTTCCATCTCTTGTGCTAACCACCATACATTACAATTTGGGGCTTCACTTCCTTTACTTGGTCCTTGTACCTTCCTGTTTTTAACTGCTTTTGCCCTGAGTTAAAATGAGTGTGTTTCTGACCAGAGCATAGCATGGCGTCCTTGAGACAAAAGGGGCAGCCCATTACACTGTCTGTGTGAGTCTCAAAAGACACACATTTCTCTCAGTAGTCATTTAATGTTATGAAAAGCTTTTTTACTACATTAACAGAGCAGTTAAAAGAAAAAAATTCAGCTGCACTAGAGAGCAAAATGGGATTTTTTTTTTCATCTTTCTTTTCCTGTAGTGCATGTATACTAAGAAACTTAAAAACTCTATTTTTCCAGCTGGTGAAGTCAAAACACAGCAGCTTTTGCAGAGTGCGTGTTAAAAATGGCACATAGTCTAGCTGGATACAGTCCCACACAGATTAAGCAGGGAACACTTTATGTATGTGAACCCTTAGCTCTCCCCTCGTTCTTTGCCTTTTGCATTATTTGCTTTGGAGCACTGCAGTTCCCTGTGGGAATTGCCCACATGCCATTCTACAGTCCAGGTATGACAGTTCTATCCCTGAGCACATGTGCTCATGCTCACTCTCACTCTGCTCTCCTTGCACTGGTGCCTAAGGCAAAATGTGGGTATCTGCCAGTCACTAGCTCTGTAGGTTTCCTCTTGTCGGAAACTATTTTTAAATTTACTTATCCCAAGAGAAAATAGAAATTTGACTCTGTTCCCGTGAGGATCCTGATGCTTGGAAAGGACAAACCCGCAATTTAAGAGCCTCCTAACTTTTTAGTTGTCTCTGGTTCTGTAGTGATTTTGCTTTCTCTGTTGTAGTTTTGAGGAGCTACTATAGAGTAAGTTTAAAACAAACCATGCTGCATCATTTGTGCTCTTCTAACAGAGTGCTGGAGACCTGGAGGAATGTGTAAGTCTGTCATAAAGTGGCAACTTGAGATACTTTTAAACACACAGATCAGATCATAGGTTATTATCAGGTGCTTTGTGCCAAGAGGACAATTCTGTTGCACGAAGGATAATTCCCCTTGCTTGGCAGCATTTCTTTCTGTGAGAGTTGTTTCACACCAGAAACATGAAAGTTCTCAAAACTGCAACCAGACTGTGAATGCTGTTTGCAGTTTGGAGGGTTTGTTAAAACACCTCATTGCAATGTGGCATCTTTGAGAAGGAAGTAGAGGAAACACTGGTAGGAGGAAGATGTTCCATCTGGGTTAGTGCAGCTGGAACCAGAAAAAGAAGGAGTTGCAGCACTGGGAAGGAACACTAAGAACTGTTGTTTCTAGCTGACTTGAAGGAAAAGTTAAGCAAGAGAGAAATTTCAAAAGATTAGTAGATGGAGTCAGATGGAAGAGAATTAATTTTTGTATGGACTAAGAAGTTTTGAATTAAGAAGCCCCATCCCTGCAGCCACTTTGCAGTGAGAATATCACTGCCTGATTGCAAATGTATATTGCGTTTGGATTTCCAAAATCAAATACAGTCTGTCATGTCAATTTAGCATTGCATGAGCTTTTCTCAGGGAGGCCTCAGTAGAAAATTACCTTGAAAAAGGATCTCTCCTGTGTCCTAATAATATCCTATGCCAATCCATAGGTCTGTAATGAAGAGGATGTTTGAGTGGGAATAGCAAATACGGCTTGATAATCCTAATGCTGCCAAAAACCTGGCACAGCTGGAGAGGAGCAGCTACCCTGTGACTTTGAAGAACAGGTGGAAACTGTGACACAAGTGCTGAGCCAATGGTATTTTACAAGCAGCGGACACCCATCCATAGCTGTTGCTCACAAATACCCGTAGCCAGGGTGCTGAGGGGGATGGAGAAGCATCAGTTCTTTGGCCAGTACCAGACAGTGCAGTAGTGCTGTTATAGTTGATGTAAATGATGTGCTATTAAAAAAAAGGATTTTTGGGAAGAGGATGTTAACCAACTTGGCCTATTAAAATTGGAAGAGTGCTAGTTGTTATTTCTTGGAATAATTATCCTGCAGCTCAGAGCTGCTCTTTGTCTTGCAAACTTGAATCACTTTTGTTTACAGAAGGAGCAGGTGACCACTCAGGACTTCCTTTGGGTTTGTTCAGTGCAGACATATTTGTCATTTGACTCTTGAACAGTATATTAAAAAATTAAATTAGTGTTTTAAGTTTGGAAAGCATTACTGTGGTTATTTTGATTATTTACAAGCATTAAATCTATATAAAACTTAACCATTTTTATGTGGGGATGTTTACTGTGTGTACATAGGAATAGGAGACATCATATAATTACATCTAAGTTCAAATAACTCCCCTTCCAAAAAAAAAAATGCTTGAGACTTATTATGTAGTTTAGTTAGAGCTGAAAAAGTTGTATAAGGAAGGGGAACTTCACAGGGAAGGACTTGCTGCTTTTTTATTACCTTGTTGCCATTGAGCACAGAGTGGTTTTGTGGTCTAATACTTCATCTGCATTCTCTCATACTTTTTAAACCTGGCCTACTAGATGCTTCTCGAATTCAGAGGTCGTGCGTTAGAACAGAGCACTGTGCTTTGTTTCCATGGCTTCTTCAGCAAATTCAAATACGCTTAAACTCCTGTCGATAATTTTACAGGGAAGTAATTGCTACACATGAAGTATTCCCAAAACATCAGTGGCATATACAAGAGCAAGCAAAATTTAAGACAAAATCAGTGTGAAGCAAGTGGAACTGGCCCCATAGGCCATTTGCTTCTGGAATCCACTTTTTTCTTTCCTTGCATTGTCTTCCCCACTGTGGGTAGCTCCATTCATACGTGGACAGCTGCATTCAACTCTTGCTGCTCACTTCATGCCACTTACCCACCCCTCATAATCCAGACCAGAGGTTAACATATTCAAGCTCAGTAAGGAAACGTGTAGAGGCATATAGGTAAACAACGCTGTAAAACTTTATAAAAATCTCCAGGCTCCATGTTCTGGGGTGTGTGCTGGGATTTTGGATATTTCACTTTCTTGCTAAAGAGCTTGTTTGAGAAGTATGTTAGATAAACATGGCGAGACATATAGATGGTCCTGCTTGAGCAGAAGACTTAATAGAAAGCAAATAAACGCGAGCTTTATAGACAGATTCAAAGGAAAAAATGTGATAGCTTGGGAAATGTGTTCTAAGGACAACTGAAGTGCCTTAGATGCAGCTATTTGGTAATTCAGTATGCTAATGACTTCAAAGTGACCTGTGCTCCACTGTGCTGCAAATAGATTTCTTTGTATTGGTACGCACAGGCTTGTGTTTTCTGGTCCATAGCCTTATTCATTAATCCTTGCTGACATCTATTATTGAATTTGCCTTCTCTAAACAGTTGGTTTCCACCTCTGCTATTAAATCTCCATCCTAGAAAATAGATAAAAACTACCTTTAAAACACAGCCTAGAGAAGACACAAGCTAGTGACTCAGCCATCCTTTTTTTCTGAAGACAGTACCCCTACTGTTTAAATATAAATTTTTTTCTTCTTTGTAGTTGATATTCACATGTGTGTTCAGATCTGACAACAGTTTTGTTCACTTGGTGAGGGAATTTTTCCTGGAAGGTTACAAAAGCCCATTAATAGAAGCGCACAATGCAGTGCTGAGGAGCGTGCATGCATGAACTACAAGTCTGCCAGCTTTTTGTGAAGCTCTGCATGGGGCAGTATACTGAAATAAAGCCTTTCAGACCCTTTTAATGTAGTTCTGACCTTCCACTCTATATTAAACAGATGACTGGAACCAGAAAGATAGGTCATTGTGATTGCAGTTAATATTTGTAAGGACCAAAGCAGGCCTCAGCCTTTGAGGTAGAAGGGAATCATCTTAAGTGTGAAAATGTATCATCACAAGAATGGAGAGGATCAAAGGAAGGCCAGCTGGTGCTCGGACATCTTTTCATAACCTTTATTACAATGCTAGAATACACTAACCTCAATGGGAAGTCCATTCAGTTCATGTATTTCAAATAGATAATCTGTATTCTGGTGAAACAAAGAAAGTGAAAAAAAGCCCTTTCTAAAAAGGGGGTGGTCAGCACAAATTGCCTATGATTTAATCATTTTGGTTTTCTAAAATCAGTTTAGCTTTTTCAGCGCAAATACATGAATGTTTAACCTGCTTATTTTAGAAGTGACTGAAAATTTGTAAAACTTAAATGCAGAGAGTTCTAGCTGATTTTACTGTGTTTTTCTTCCACTTCAGAATAAATGCCCTCCACATACTCACTTGCCATGTACAAAAAGTAAGACATAGTATTTCAGGAAAAAGAAAATCCAGAACAACCATAAATATTAAATCATCCAGAAGGCATGTATATGTGGAGTCATGAAAAGGCCAAGATTAAGGCTAACTAGTTTTGACAAATATCCAAAATTTAAGTTTGGCCCTTCAGGTAACATCATAGCACTGTAAACACATATGAAATTAGCATTATCAAAGCAGAAAATCAGTGAAGATTGCTCTTTGTTGGTCAGCTGCTACAGTAAAGTCCTGTGCCCACAGGCTGAGGGCTGTGCTACCAGATCCATGCTAAACAGATAGGGAAAAGCAGCGGGGCTGTAGGTACAGACCAGAGGTGGGAACTTCTGCCATGGTATTTTTTAGATGGGGAATGCTGTAGATCACTAGAACATCAAATTCAAACCCAAGTATTAAATTGTTTAGTTATTGCTTTTGGATTTGGATTTCAATCAGTCACTTCCTGGATTTGTTCTGGGAATGCAGATTGGGGAAAGTATCCCTTCTACTTGTTGAGCAGGGACTTGCTTCCAGCCAATTCTATTAAACTTTTTGACTAAAGATTGACACCAATGTCAGAATTGAATTATTTATGAAGTTAGGACTTGACAGAAAATGGACAAAAAGATATTACCTTTTCCTACCCAGAAAGTGATGGCAGACAGTTATAGCATCCGCTGGATAACAACTGCAGCCTGTGGAGCAGATCTGAGGGGCACTGAAATTCCAGCAGCTCCAGGAGACGCAACTTCATTTCAATTCAAAATTCATTAAAATAATTCTCAATTTCTAAGGCTCAGGAGAAACGGCATTTAATTTCTTTTTCTCCAAGTAATTTGCATGTCAAATCTCTCTCCCTCTCTCTCACACACATTCTCCCCCTCTCTCTCCTGTCAGTGATGTCTCTCTCAGCAGCTGTCTAGTCATGAATCATTCCTGTCATCTGAAGCATATTTTTAACACTTCTGGACGTGCTCTAAAAGCAAATGCTGTTAAGCAAACAATTCGCACTGTCTTTCCATACACTCCCTTCACTTCCCAAAACCTTTCATAATCATGATTTTAAAAGCTGGGTCACAGGGGAATCAGGTTCTGGAAAATATAACCTTTTGTACTTCTGAGAGTATCATAATGTTACATCAAGTTCTCGTGTAATGCAGATATTGTCTGACTTGCAGAAGACTTGAAGTTACCTGATGCTTGGGAATTCAACTTCATTAAGATTCATATAAATGTTGCCTTTGGTTTCACCCATTGTATTCTGCACCCTCTCAAGCTTAAACTTCACTTTGAGTTTAGGAACTGAGCAGACAAAAACAAAATCACTGTCAAAGCTTAGTTCAGCTGTTACGGTAAAGTAGATTAGATTATGCTGTGTTTGCTTCAGAGCAGTTCCTTTACAGCCTCAAATGGAGAACATAATCATGGAGCTGATAAATTATTTGCCTTGTAATTATGAGTTTCAGAGTTACCAGAAAAATTACATTGACCAGAAAGGTATTGATCTTAAAAGGTTCTCTGTTTTTCTCATCTATTCTTTGGCAGAGGGATGCCCACTGGGGCCTTAGGGCACCAAGAATATTTGTTAAGAGCCTGGAAGGCCTTTGGAACCATCCACTAATAAGTCAAAGAAGAAGAAAAGTTCACTTTGTTCTTCTGCCACTGGCTAGTAAGTGACTCTTCTGATAATTTGAATATTTGTCAGGAATACAGGTTTTTGAGGTCCAGCTCCAGATCCAAATGATTACAATGGCACATGGGTGGAACAGGAATCTGACTGTGCCCAGATGGAAAGCACTTTCCTTTTCCAGATAAAATGTGGCTTTTAAACACCCAGGACAAAGTTATTTTTATGTTTGCAAAGATTAGAAGCAATAAGCCTAAAGGATGCCTTTCTTGAAATCCCAATGCAAGTGTTATACGAACCATGAGCCACATACTTCCACCTCATGTTTGCATCTGGAACTTTTCTTTCTTTTTCCTTTGATGTCACATCCCTTTATATTTTTTAAGTGCTTAGAAGAACCCATCTGTGACAAAACACTAAATAATACTTGAAGTCTGGAAACCATCTCATGTACTTCTGATAAGGAGTGCTGTCATATGTGGACTGTGAAATGAATGAGCACCTTGAGCACTTTGACTGTCCTGGGTATATAATTTCGTCTTTCTGAGTAGCCTGGCTGTAGTGGAATCATCATAGCTTTATCATATTGGAAAGCTTTGTTTTAAACAAGGAAGCTTTGTCAGCCACCAATAATCATATCACCACTATTCAGAAGCTTGATGATATGATTTGTGCTACCTGCTGTTCTCAAAAATCCTTCCCTCTGAAAAGAGGATTAAATAAAACCTACCATTGAAAGGGGTTAGCCCTTGTCATTGCAAGAAAAGCCGGACATACTGTAAGTGCCTAGAAATTAGAAGACAAAAAGCATTTCAAAATATCTGTGGCCATCTGTAGGTCACATTCATGATGCTTTAGGATATATCCACATGATTTTTGAATGTATGGTTCGTATCAAATGATAGATTCCTTTACCGGGCCCTTATTCCTCCATGAATGCAAGCTGAGCCGTTTATTCCTCCCGCGAATCCCCAGAGCCAAGGCACCTGATGCCCCACTCCCAGGCAGAGGGTTCGGAGCCCGTTTGCCCGCCGGGTGGCAGTGAAAGCCCGAGCTACAAAGGGGCTGGGCTGGGCTGGGCTGGGCTGCTCCGCCGCGGCCCTCCGGAGTCGTACTTCCCTCCCGCACATCCGCGGCAATCAGGCTGTGGCCTTATCAGCAGTGATAAACCTCATTCCGTTACGTTAGGAAGCGCTAATGTGCTAACTGGTTTGTTATCCGCATCCTTAATAACCTCCAAGGACACAGTTTCTTGCCCTTGGGCATACCTGCCGAGCAGAGATAGAGACTGCATTGCCGGAGACAGCCAGAACGCGGATATTGTAACGTGTGACACAAACACCATTAGTTCCGTGACGTGTTTTATCTCCGTGCTTTGTGACCGTGTGCTCCCGCCTCATGTCTTAGCACTTCCCAGCTACTTCTCTTGCCGCAGGTTGTCACACAAAGTAAGCCAGTTCCCTGGCACTCCTGCAGAGGTCCCTTGGGAAACACTCTGACCCCCTGGCAAAGCTCTGTGGGCTCTCGGGACCTCTTACATTCCCTGATTCTATTTTTTAAACAAACTCTTAACCATTTCCTTCACATGAAGTGAAAATGCTCAGCACAACGAGGATTTTTAACGCTGTTCTATTTTGATCTTACCGGTAGCCACCTTCTGCCATTCTTCGAAGGTACAATGCCCACCTGCCAACTTAGGAAGTCATTCCCCACTAACTCCCTGCAGAACAAGTGTTTTGGCTTCTACTTCTGGCAAGGATCTGAAAGTATTGCACAACTGCATGTGTTCAGGCTGAAAGAGCAGGGATTGTGGAAGCCAGACAAAGCATAAACAGTGAGAAGTATTCTGTGATCAGAATAATTAGAGTATGAGTGGGAAATGCAAGACTTAAATTGCTCAGCAGTGCCTTCTCCAGAACAGGAGGAGAACAGGTCAAAAAATAATAATTACAAAAAAACCCTCAAAGTATTTCCTGTAAGAGTAAGCGGATATTCTCTTAAAAATTTACAAAAACTAAACTCTAAATAGTAAAGTAAAAGTATGGATTTTGGTCCCTACATGTAATTTCCTAGGATGTCCTGATGCAGAGTTTCAATATTTGGCTTTGTGATTTTGGCTACACATCTTGGTAATAGATACAGATCAAACACTACCATTAATTTTAAAGCTACTTACACATCTGGCAGCAATAAAGGTATCTATAAGGTGTTAGGAGTCAAACAATGACTTTGTCAATACTATAGCTTTACAGCCCAACTACATTTCATTGCTGTACCACTTGTGGTGAGTGCTGTTATCACTGTTGATAACAGTGCTGTTATTAACTGGAATTGCTCCATTTTTAGTACCTGTGCCAGGCCAAACTGCAGATTGCCTAAGGTGATACAGGATGTGCCCCTCCCTCTTGCTCCAACAGGGATTTCACTGCTGTAACATTTTCAGCTCTGTTCAGTTGTATTTTTCCAAGGGAATCTTAAGTAAATGTCACTCTGTTTCTTTGCACATTATTACTCTTTGAAAGCACTGTGCTTTCACAGAGTAACAACTTCCAAAAGTTTTCAGAGTGCACAGCAAGTGCTGTGATAACCACAAGTTATGCTTGTTTATCCTGTTTGAAGTACTCAGCTCTACCAGAACTGTCAATTGCTTTATTAGGAGGCAGTTTTTTACTAGAGATCTGTTTAAATACTGTTCCACAAAACCATTCTAAAACATCTTGAACCAAATATTGTCTGGAAAACAATTACTTTCCAAATATTTTTAATATAGTATTTATTTTTTAATAGTAGTTTCTTGTTAACTGAGTTTTCTTTAAGTTATCTAAATGAGTTATGTACATTGGATATAAAGGGTATTCAGGTTCTTTGTTAGACTTGTGCAAGCACTGAGGTGTCTCAAAAAGACATCTCCTGTACCTACCTATAATGACAGAAATATGTAAAAATGTCTCTAAAAGTTGGATTTGAGTTTCCAGCAAAGCTGGTCACTGGTTTTCTCTGGAGTGTGTGTATACAATGCATGTTGGTTTAGTTACATTACTGAAGAAATGTATGGTCCATATTTGCTGTCTATTTGTAGTCCCTGTTACTTGTAGTTGTTATTTATGCTTGACATAAACATAATTTTTCCCAAAAGAGAGTTAGAATAAGCTTAATGAGGATGAAATGTCTTTACAGAAATGGAACTGCCATTGTGTGTTGTGTTCTGTAAGCACGATGACACTGTTTGGGGTTTTTTTTAAAAAACTAAACCATGTCCCAAACTCACATGGTTTTAGCCTAAGCAAAAATCGTGTTTTGAACAGGCTTAAATGTCTCTGAAATTCCATGAATTAATATGCTGCTCCTCCAGAAAAATGTCTTGAGTAAGAAAGTAATTGAATACCTCTACACATTAAAATCACAATTTTTCCCCAAAAGAAAATATTAGAGACTTAGACTTACTGAGGTTCGATATTACCTAGTTTCAGAAAAAATGCCTATATGGATTAAAAGTTCTTCCCTTGCAGTGAGGAAAAGGCAACCAGTCCTTGTTGCTGCTACTTCTAGAATGTTCTCTAATATCCCGAGCTGCCCAGTAGGACTAGACGGGCAGAACAGACAGGATAGCTCTTGAATGGCTGATGTCCTCCTTTAGTAGAAGTGATAGATTCTTCCTTGCCACTGCCAAATATTTCCTTACACTCCTTTTTGATTTTCTAGTAGTCAACATTTACATATGATAATTGGAGACAGATGAAAACAAGAACAGACTACTGGGAAACAACAAAAATATCCACCTGCTCCTCTCTATGTCTGTTGAGCCGTGCTTTATGACCCTGTGACAATCTGTAAATTCTTTTGATGGTATAAGCCAGTTGGATTGAGTTCAGCAGAGTCAAATGCAGTTAGGCAGCTGGGAATGTATTAGAACATACCACTTTGGACTTTTCTGTAGGAATTATGACCTGGAGATTCTCACTAAACTACTACTATTAATTAGCTTGGCCATCCCAACACTCTTGAGGAATTGTCCTTTTTCGTCTCTCAAGCCTGGGGCCTGATTTGCTTTTCTTTTGAAATTCATCTTTGTCTGCAATGGGGAAATGGAACAGGGAATTGTTAGTTCATCTTTGTCCAGTGATTTGAAGACATAAAATATTTTTGGAAGCTGCTTGGTACAATTGCCCATATTCTCCTCAGGGAAACTAATATAACATTTGCCCTCCACAGCCCTTAGTGGAGTATTCAAGGAATTCTCTCTCCCCTTCAGTTCCCAGAAGGCAACTGGATGTCTCTACTGCTGGTTCTGATTGAAGACACTGATTCAAGAACCCAATTTATGAAGAGTCTTGAATGTGTTTGGTAGATTTTTTCAGCTGATATACTTTAACATTCAGTGGGAACCCTGTCTTTCTGGAATTATTCCTCATTTGTCATTCTATTTTCTATTTTTCACTGTGTTTTCATTTCAACTAACTCTTTTTCAAAAGTGCACCATGTTTAGAGATTTGATTGATTTAAAATTCATAAGTACTGGATTTAGATTTCTTAGCATGTAGGGTGCTTAATGCCCTCAGTTGCAGTTTTCTAAAGTAACATAAGTAATTCAAATACAGTGGTAACAATGCTGCACATTTTACAGACTACAAGTACGGGTGTTTAAGTTCTTGGATCTCTTGCTGTGAAGTACCAGTAATCCTGTGGTAGTCAACATCTGTGCTGTCTGGATGTAGTTGGTCTTGGGTTTATTTTTTTCAGCTAGCAGGGAAAGAATTATTCCTGTGGCAACCAGATCCTGCAGGCTTAATACTATTTCTTTGAAGTTACTACTGAAATTGCTTGCTACATCCTTTTGCTGTCGTTTTTCGAAGTATCTCCTGTTGCATGGATTGTCAGTTTAAAGGAATGCAAAATGGGTTACCAGGATAGGAAAAACTCTGCTGTTTTAAAGCTCTAATCTTACAGATGAGCGTGATATGCAGTGCAAATAAGCTATGCTACATATCACAGCTTTTCGCTTTTACAGTTCTTAATAACAGGCAAGTGTAAAACCCTTTCCATTCAGAATATAAAACTAATGATACATGTAAATAGCAACACATTTTTAATCCAAGAGTATCCTTCTGATATTAGTCAATTAGCTACACAGTTCTACTTCATTCATTGAGCTGATTTATTTCACATGGGAATAGTTCAAAGGTGCACCAGGAGAGGTTCCAGCTGGACATTAGGAGGCATTACTCCATCAAGAGGGTGGTCAAACACTAGAAGAGGCTTCCCAGAGAGGTGGTTGATGCCTGCGATGGTTTAAGACAGCCTGGTTTTTGGTGGGGGCCGGAGAAAAGCTGCTCGAAACTTCTACGTCCGGCACAGAGCCAGTCGCTGAAGGCTCTGACAATGGGCATGTTACTAGCCCATTTAGACTAGCTGGTAACGCCTCTGTGATGACATTTTTAAGAAAGGAAAAAGTGCAGGAAGCTCTCTTTCTTCTCCTGAGGGTGGTGAGGCAGCCGCTGGGGCCCATGCCAGCGGGGGCTACCAGGGCATTCCCAGCACAGCGGCCGGAGCCCTCTCGAGGCCAGGGCCGCCCACACGGTGCCAGCAGGCACAACATGGCCAGGGATGAAAGCATGGTGAACAATTCCCCAGTATGGAGCCCAGACAAAATCAAGCTTTTCAGTGCAGCAAAGCTCTATAAGAACTTTTCGACTGATGGAACTTGAGAACAAGCAAACCTACAGACACTTACTTTCTCCCGAGTCAGAGAAAAGGGAAAAGTGAGGACACGTGAGGAGAACCAACATGGCGGCACCGAGGTCAGTGAAAAGAAGGAGAGTGGGGAGGTGCTCTGGGCATTGGAGCTAACATTTTTTTCTACAAGCCACAGTGAGGACTCTGATACAACAAACTGTTTCCCTGTAGTTCATAAGTGCATGGGGGGATGAAGAGATCCACTCACAGCCTGTGAGAAAGAGTGTCCACACTGGAGCAAGGGGATGCTGAAAAGCTGTAATCTAGTGAAGAACTCAAACTTTATTTCCAGAGACAGAGAAAGAGAACTCTTGCTTTCAAACTAGAACAGCTCATCCTTAAAAGACTGTAAGAAATGAACCTACAATCTTGGTCCTTTTAGAATTTTATTTAAAATTTAATCAATTAATGATAGTACCGAAGATTGGAAACCACTGCAGTGAGCTGCCTAACATAAAACAAAGCCCATGGCTGGCTGCATAGGCACCAACACCAGCAGCCAGAGGCACACCCACAACCTGTGGGCAATTTTATACCCCAAAGCCCTGCCCTTGACTGCCCCTTTCTCCACCCACCAAGGTCCTTGCAATTGGTTAGTTGTTTTCTGGGGAATCCTGGTTGGTTCACTTCGCCGTCTCAATGTCTGGGGTCTTCTGACTGGTCCTTTGCTCAGCCAGTGCTGTTTTTCGTTTCATCCCGTTATGTTAATTCTTGTTCATTTTTCCCACCTCCCAGATTACCTCATTGTTTTTCTAGATAGTTTTACATTCATTCCTATTAGGTTTAACAACAATCCATATTAATTGAGAACTTTTAACAATTAAACTTGACTTATAATTTTAGGGGAAGTAAAACAATTTAGGATTAAACTGTAACTTGATTAACATCTCAGTTATAACTATCTTTCATAACTTTATAACCTTAAACTGGATGGTGTAATTTTTATTTGAGTGCAAAAGCCATTCTTTCTGAGTCCCCTTATAACAAGACGAAACCACTTGAACTAGAATGACCCATGCTGGGCAGTTGTGGGAAGACGGCTTGGCCTGTGGGAGGAACTCACGTTGCAGCAGGTTGAGGCAGGACTGCTGTTTGTGAAAGTTAAAACCACACTGGAAAAGTTCTCAGAGAACCATCTGCCATGGGCAGGATCCCATGGCACAGCAGAAGAAACTCTTTTCCTTAAGTGTACTGAAGAAAGATTTTTAAGAGGTGAAATACTAACCAAAACCACCCCATGTTTCATCTCCGTGCGCAGTTGTTGGAAGGAGAGAGGGGCTTAGGAAGAAAAGGTGTTCTAAAGGTTTATTTTAGTTCTCATTACCCTTTTTACTTCTAATTCTGTTAAAAAATTTTCTTTATACTGCTTAAGTTTTGAACCTGTTTTGCCTTAAATTGTTTTCCCCTAATCCTTATCTCAGGTCATGAAGTTTTTATTTTAATTCCCCCTCCTCTGCTCAGCTGTAGCAGAGAAAAATGAGTGACTAGGGGTTTTTTTGTGGCTGCCAGGTGCTTGGCCAGTGTCAAACCCTGACAATGCCCCAAGCCTGTCAGTGTTTAAAAGGCATTTGGACAGCGCGCCCTTAATAACTTGCCTTAACTTTTGCTCAGGCCTGAATAGGTCAGGCAGTTGAACTAGAAGATCAGTTTAGGTCCATTCCAGCTGAAATAGTCTATTCTATACCCTTATTCCATTCCCATAATTACCTTGCTCTACCCACCCTGAAAAACATGAATATAGTAATAAGCACAGTACTTGTTTTTTAGTAACCTGTTTGCTATTTTGTTTTTCAATGTACTATATTGAAAGCTTTTTTAAAAAAATACCTCAGTGGACAGCTGCTGCAGTCTAGGCACCTAAGCCTAATAATTCATTACTTTCTAAAAGGAATAATTCATCCTTTCAGTAAAGGTGGCTGGCTCATTCATGAATTGCTTTGCAGGCTCTCTCACTTTTCACTTGTTAGTCATCTGGAGTGAGCAGATGTTTTGTACATCCCCCTCTTTTGTCTTTTGACATTAAGATATCTGTGTAAATAAGCATATTTAGGAGTCCCCAAAAATCTGCCATAGTCAATAAGAGAATTGCCTACAGATTTAGGCTCCTCTGTCATTTGGCTACTTTGGGAAACTTTTCCCATAATGCTACACCCCCTTCCATTCTTTTCAGCATTTCTTCTTATCATATCTTTAAATATCAAACGTCTTTTTAAAGCGCTGACCTTAATTATCAAAAGTGATCTTTAATTTCCTATGCCTCAGAATGTAAGTGCCCAAATAAAAAGCAAATCTTGACAAGCTGGCTTCCTTCCCTTGAAGCCTGTGAGATTCACTGCTAAAGACTGAGATACCCCAAAATCACTTGGTGCTTTGGGCAATTTGAGTCAGTGAATATTGAAGTGAAAGTGACAGCTTCTTAGAACTCCATCACAAGTACAAATTGAATGAAAGAGCACAGACAAAAAAGATACAGAGCTTTGAGTTTACATGTACATTAGAAAATGTCTGATTGCTTTTCTTTTTTCCTCTGGCCAAGTTCTATTTGCAAGCTGAAATAAAGCAAGATCAATGCCATCTGCAAAAACTTAAATGGCAGCTTTTGAAAAATTGTCCCATTAACCTGATGAGTTTCTAATTACAGTAAGACATAAGAGCTTTTTTTCCGCATGCTATGTAGGATTTTGTCCTAACAGGTTTTTTTTTAAAAGCTACCCTGCAGTTAAAATAATTTACTGCAGTGTTTGAGTATAATTTGTCCTATATTTCTTTTGCTTTCTCTGAGGAGTTACATAACTTTTTCATTTCTAATGAGGTTTCCTAAATATAAATTGTGATGTTATATTATGCACCTCCTTTGGCTGCAAACCAATTAATTTGAAGTGGTTCAAGGCCAAAGAGAAGTCTAGGATCACATTCTAGCATTCCTGGTGAAAGATTTGTTTATGTACCTTTTTTTTAAAAAAAAAAAAGGTTTAGTGGTCAAGTCCAGCTTCTGTTGAAATTGATCTTATCCTTTAAATTCATGTAATACTCTAAATTAATAGAGGATCATTTTAGATATCTACATGACCTTGTGTTATTTGGATGCTGTTTGAAATCCATTTGTATAATAGCTAAAACATTATTGTGTTTCTCTAAATCAGGTAACTTTAGCCATTTAAATGACTGTTTAAATCATAAGCAGGATTAACCTGGGAAGAGATCAGTAAAAGATCAACCTCACTTTACCCCTAAAGCTGTGCTTCCTTGTCTTTAAGTATATCCCATCACTGCTGTCTCCCCAAATCCCTCTGCCAGACAGAGCTTTGCCTCCTCGTCATAGGACTGTCACTTTTCTGCCCCAGCTTAGCAAAGTGGGGGGTCTGATATTTGGGAATAACAGGAGGCCTGGAGAACAATTCATCTGTTTGTACTGATTCTCCTCTCCCTTTCTCCCCCAGACCCAGAGCACTCATCTCCCTGCTGTACTTGGCACCTTCTCTTCACCAGTAGATGAACCTGCAGGCCTACAGATGGTGTGAGGAGGCACAGGACATAATCTGCCTTGCAGCACAATTTATCCCTCCTGCTGCACCTGCAAGCTCAGAGCACTGATTCTCAGAGCAATCCTTCTGGCTTTTACTGCCCTGTATTTTATGTGGGTGTATCACTGATGGTTTCATCACCATCTGAGAAATGCTGCTCTCGAGAATCTGAGTGCTTAGAACTTCTGTCTCAGCACTATTCCAATGTGTGGACTACATTCTTTCTGAAAAACCTTATTTAGGTGTCTATGAATGAATTCAGGATGATTAACCTAAGGATGCCAGACCTGAAAAATGGTTCGATGTTTTAAAGAATTTCACAGCTTTCCAGTGACCATTTCTCAATTTTCCCCAAAGAAAAATTCAGCCTCATCCTTTTCAGTAATTTTGGAAATAACAGATGTGCATTCTTCAGTGTCAATACCTTTATTTTTATTTGACAGGTCTACAAATGTGACAGTATGTGAAAAATCACTATTTTTTCATATCGCTATTTTCTGTCATCAAGGTATCACTTTTGTTCATGCATAGGTTCACTATTCATTTATCCATTACCCATTTCAGTATGAATGTCACTATTCTAGAGTTGTTCACACATAAACCTCTCACATACAGAAATCCAAGAATAAAATCCTAAAGAAAAGTTAAGTTTTAGCTTCACTGCTCTCCCAGTCTGGATTTGCTCGGCAGAGAGGACCGAAGGGGCTATGTAAATTTAGCACTGCCTGGTGAGGTGAACTCCTGGTTTTATCATGTGCCAGTAGCCATGTAGCTGGCTCTACCTGGCTGGCTTCACCAGGCATTTCCTGCACCTCCTTTGGTACATCACTTAATCCAAGTTTCCCTATTGCTGACTAAGTTTAATATAATTTCTGAAGATTATTGGCTTCCTAAAATAGATTGGTGAGAATGCTCTTCTTCTTTGGTATTTGTAAGTAACCTCAGATAGCAAAGGGACTGGATGCTTTAGGTTAAATAAACTGCTGGGACACCTGACAAACAACAATAGATAGCACTGCTTTCCTTCAGCAGAGTTTGTTCCCTTTCACGAATGCTTATGTTGCACAAGCAATTGCAGCATTGCACTGCATCAGCACTGTTCCTAATCCTGATTTGGAAACATCAACTGTTAACTTGACAAAGCGTGACACATGGCATGTTGAAGTGTTTTCAGCTGCACTAACACAACAAATTGTAATGGCTCCAGAAGAGCCATTTCAGTTGATTGTGTCAGTAAACTACAGCCCACAAAGAAAAAGACATGCGGCCAAAGTGAATAAAGCATCATGAAATCACAAATAATAGATTAATTGTCACCATTTCAGCCTTATTTTTAGAAAAACTATTCTGCAGGAAAAAAATCCTGTAATTTCTAGATGTTTTGCCTGTGATGAATCAGAAGTCCAGCCCTATGGAACTTATCAGTTTACAACATTTCCTTAATTTCCATATGTAGAGACTCTGTGACTTTATTCTTCATGTTTCTGCTTCAAAATGAGGGCTTGGCAAGTGTTCTTGGTTTAGGTGAAACTGTAGGCTGTCCCATGCAATTGATCTTTCTCCAGCTTTTGTGAGACATGGGCCTACTGTTATTTTTAAAAGACTTCTGTATCATTTCCTAGACCAAGTGCCGGCAAACACAAGCTTCACATTACTTCCTTTTTTTTTTTTTCTCCATTAGTTAGTTCATTAGGAAGTACTACACCTGCCCGCTGGTAAAGTGCAAATTTTCTGCTTTCCTAGTCAGGCTGATGGTACACACAGTGAATTCTAACCTCACTGAGACCATTAAGGTTTCAGAGTAAGTAAATCAGGGTACGATCTGACTTAATGAGAGTAGCCACTAGGTCATCAATTCTGTGCATTGGCTGCTTTTCTTGTTGCCCACATACCCACAAGGAGCTATCATGTTTCCTCAGAGATAACTAACATGACGTAAAGATTGCTGGCCATGATACTTCAGTGGCAGCAAGGATGTGTGTTACTTGTTAAGCACCTGGAACTCGAGTTACTTTGTAGAAGATAGAGGACAGCTCCTTCCCCAAATTTAAAACCTCTTGAATAGTCACAGCAAAATTACCTACAGCAAGAGCCCTGGAGAAAAGAGGTGTGCTAGTTTTGAAGAATCAATTTATTTTCAAATAATGTCTATGTTAATATACACCTTTTTGCCTTGTTAAAGCAGCAACTTCTGACCAGGACGCAAACCAGTTTTGTTACTAAGTTACTTCATTTCCTTCTTCTAAAACCATCAGTAGCAAACTATAGTTGGCTATTTGATATCAGAAATTAAAGCCTCTTAACTGCTCATTTTACATAGCTGGCAAATAAAGACACTTATTAGTCACAGAGCTTTTTTCTTTTACATCATAGTACATGGGGTGAAATGCACTTAAAATGAAAAAGATGTAAGCCACTGAGTGTAAGTACTGAGTGGCAACAGCTGTAGTGTCCAGTCGCTTAACAAAAAGATTTTTTCTGTAAGACTAGAGAACCAGGTAAGACTAGTTAGCATCAGTTCCCAAAAGGCAGATACCATTAGAGAAATGCACAGTGGCAAAGAGAATAACTCACTCTGTAAACAGGCTATCCAAATTTCTCCTTTTCTCTACAACACACACAAAAACAGAATAACCTGTGTACATGCTCACATAACTTAAAAAAAAAACAACTCACCAGCCAACTGGGGAATTTACATCCATTTGTCTTAATCCAGTACTGATACTTCCTCAGGCACACACTTAATATACAACTGCCCAAAGCTTTTGACCATCTTCAGCCAAAAGGGCTCAAATATAAAATCACAGAAGCTTGAGATAAAAGGACCTAGTCAGTCAATTTGTTAAACCATTTGCTATGTTATTCTGGCTCCCTGTAGCATACTGTCAAATACACTTCTGATCATCACTTGGACTTTTGATGTCATTTGGATTCTGTATGACTTTGGCTTTACATATAAATGAATGGATTACACTCATCCATCTGTGGGTTATTCATCTGTTCAGTTGAAGAACACTTGCAAGACAAGGGCTTTGCTGAAATTAAATAATTCAAGTGTTTCTTGTTTTCTGAGAAACCCCTTCACTCCCAGTTACAGGTGCAATTTGCTACATAAAATGAAACCTTTTTTCTTCTATTTAACACATGCAAGCATGATTTATGAAACGTTACTCAGGTAAGACAAGCTTATTTTACACTTTATTTACTCAGGACAGAACACTGATGGGAGAAATAAATGAGACAGACAGGATGATCCATCCATAGCTGGAGACACGACTTGCTTTGTGCCACAGCCAGAAAGGGCCCCTAGCATTACAGACTATTGACCGCGGGAAACAACGCATGTTGGATTGGGCAAATGGAACAAACCAGGCGGAGAGGCTGCTCATGCTGGCATCTGTGAGAAGAGGTTGGTTGGTTTTGAAGCATGAAACTGGCTCTAGGCTGAGCACCTGTCTGCCTCTTCTCTCTCAGAGCTGCCTACCATCCCAGTCACTTGTTGCATCGCCCACAGCGCTTTTTCTTCCACTGGCTGGGGAGCAATGCACCTGCAAGACTACAAGATGAGCATGCTGGTTGCCTTGGGTTATAGGAGACAGCGCAGTGAATATGAATCACTCTGGGTTTTTTCCGCCCCGAGCCAGCCGAATTGTAAGATGTCCTCTCTCTCCCGGCTGCAAGGCTCCGCAATACGCCTTTGCCCTGGAGTGACGCGAGAGCCGGCCCCAATGTTCTCATCCGCCCCGCTTTGCGGAGCGGACACGGGGCCTGGCTCTCACCGTGCTGACCGCACGTTGGTCCGTTTCCCGCAGGAACGACTGGAGGGAGCAAAGCCGGCGAGCTCGCCCCGGCTCAGGAGGCCGCCGGCGGGGAGGGCGAGGCCGAGGCCCCTCGCCGCCGCCTCG
>WEIT01033487.1:60169-78968 GCA_013389985.1 Dryoscopus gambensis
AAACTTGTTTCAGACAGGAAATATAACACTTGCTGTTGTCTGCCCATGATGAAATTTGCTTTCACAGGATGAGAAGTCCCTTAAGTTTATTGCAGTCCTGAAATATCCTAATACCACTGCCACACACAGTTTGCAGTGTTGCAAACTTTTTTAGTTCAGAGGTTTATCATAAAGGGGGTATGTGGTGGTTGTTTTTACCAAGAGGCAAAGCTACAGTTTTTTGTTGTTTTTGCTTTTTCAAATATCAGATTATTCTTGTTTCAGTTAATTGACCCTGATATGCCTAAGTTCTCATTTCAGGAGCTGTATGCAGCTGGTTTACTCATCTTACTTTAAAATTTATATCATATTACGCTTTGTTTTAAAAAATGAATCATATAATCTTCTTTCTTTCTGTTTATTACTGTTTCTTATGCTGTAGCACATGCCTGCTTCTAACTTGCCAAAAAGAAAATTCATCCTAATCACTCTTACTGTGTTATCTTCATGACCTACTTATTTGTCTATCGGTAGAAGTTTTAGAATAATAAAAACACATCTGGGATACTCTCCCAGGTAATGAATGCTATTTGCTCAGCTCACACTTTCCACAAAAATGAGTCTGAATTAGAGAGCTTTGCACTGTAACTGCTGGACCAAATTTTGTGTTTTCTCTCATCAATAGGTGACATAATTCTAAAGGTAATTCTGGTCTTGTGTCACACACACCAGAAGGCTGCTGATCTCCAGCTGCTCAGTTTGTACCTGGGAAAGGTTAGCTTGACACTGATTTCAGATTTGTCTTAAGGTGTGTCTTGGACTTCTCTGCAGCCCAAATTCAGGGGCAGAGAGGTACTGAAGGACATGGTAAAAAGCCATGCAAGGCTGTCTGCAATGGCTTCTCTGTGAGCACTGTGGAAATAGGTGCCACACAGCTCCTGGAGGCCAGCCCAGGGTTGAACATGGAGTATTCCCTTATGGATCTGGCAGTGAGCTACTCCTGTGCAGTCTCTGTGTGATGAAGCAGTACTGTTTCAACCTATAAATTAAGGAGCATTGAGCAACCAAGAATGCAGACTACTGGTGTAACTATCCTAAGTTCAGAGCAAGTGCAGCAAACTCTGATCCTAACAAGACAGGGCAGACAGTACTTTGTCCATGCTCTGCAAGAGTCACCTCTGGATGACACCTGTGCTAACTTACTATGACCTGACTGCATTCTTGGACAGGCACAGGGAAANTCATCCACATGCTGAAAAAACAGCAGACACAAGCTACCTTGGTGTGTCCTGGCCTCGTGTGCCTTGAACAGAAATGCAATCAAAAAAAGCCTTCAGTACAGAGGCAACGGGCCACTGACCAGATAATCCTGTTTCTTCTCTGAGAAGGGCAGGGTAGAAGCACTTACGTGCTGCTTCCCTGTTCTCCTTCAATAATTAAGCAGCTGGTTTTATCCTTTGCTTGATTTTACTGTGAAGTGCATTCACAGCTGACTTCTGCTGCCTGCAGTAACAAGCAGCAATAGAATAAGCAGTGCATTACTAACATAAGCATGTTTTATTTTTCTTTACAGGTAACTGTGCTGGTCCTTTTTGCCCTTGCGTTCTTAACGTGTGTTGTATTTCTGGTAGTCTACAAGGTTTACAAGTATGATCATACCTGTCCAGAAGGATTTGTTTTCAAGGTAAATTGCATACCCATTCTAGAAAAACAGTAGAGTATGTAATATTCTGTGTTGTTTTAGGCATAACCTTGATTAAGTCAGGCTGTATTGCACAGATTTGGTGTTTCTTTTCATAGGTTAGTGTGCTTCCTGCTATGCTTTTTCTTGGTAATTTATAATTGAGGCTGCACTATTGCACAATATTAATACTGCTATTTTGCTAATGCTTTAAACATTGAAAATACAGCAAAAGTCCAAACACTGGTGTCTTTCAGACTTACTTCACCTGCAGTTGTCTGGACAAAGCCCTCATTTATGGTTTATATGGTTTAATGTTGCACATTCCTCCAAATTACTGTGTCTTAGGAAATAAGAAAATGATAAAATGTGGAGAAAAAAATGTGGCATATGTGTCAAAGAAACAGTAGAGTGATGTTCTCATTAAGAGTAGTAGAGTTACTTCAGGGTTATTTTTGTAGGAAGAACTTCTTGTTCTAGAACAGTGACCTCCAAGCCCTACTGCCAAAAGTGATGCCAAAAAAGGGAAAACACATTTACTGGAAAAAATACTGGTTCTAACCAAAAGGGAGGCTGGGCTCACTTTGTGTGAGATGGTAGTGCTGGCTCCTTTGCTATGACCTGGGCTGAAAGTCAGAAAAGTAACATTGATTTCCCAGTTGTAAATTTAGCCGAGTTGAACTTGGCTGTAATTAGGTAAGAAAAGTAGCAGTGATAATGGCATTCTTCCCTTCAATTTTTTAATAATATTTAGTCACGTAATGAATCAAATGGGCGCCCAGTATGAACTTGAAAAGGATTTAAGGGATGGCTGCCTCAGCGCTCCTCAACAATCCTGTTCAGGATTTTATCTGTCACTTCGGGCACATAAATATCTTACAAGAATCTAGTCCAAAATTATAATCAGTGAAGCCCTTCTGGATTAATTTAGGTTCAAGCATTCAGTTGGTTACTGCTTTCCCTTTGTTCAAGGGCAAAAGATACTGTGGTCAGAATGCTTGGCTGTAACTCAGGAGATCCAGCTTTTGGTTCTGCTGTTGGCTTTCTGTGTTGTCTCAGGCACTGAAACCCCTCTGTGTTCATGTCTCAGGGGACAATAGACCTTTTTTTCCCCTAAGCTTTCTCTTGGCACTGAGCAGTTTGGAATATGGACTGTATGTTCCTTTCAAGCCTGTCTTGATGTGATCCTGACTTGACAGGAACAGCTGGTTACGTGTTCCTGTGTAAGTCTAGCAACAGTCTCCTGCTTCTGCCTCCTTTCACACCAAGTTGTCATCTCCTTTGAGTTGCAGCTTTCTGGCTTCTTTTGGCTTTTCTTGCCAGTGTTACAAATATTTAAGGAAAGAACACTTTATTAACTATATCTCAGTTGCCCTGTGACCAGAGTCTGGTTGTGTTTCTCTCTTTTGGGTCCTGTGTTTGGGACAGAAGTTAGGCAGAATGTCCCATAGCTCATGCTCTGTTGTTAAGGTGCAGCACATACATAGGGCTGCATCATGGTTACTCTCCTGGTGGTTTTCTTGGAGCTGGTGTTTTGTTTCCAGCTGCTTGATGGCATAATGCCAGGAGACACAACATCTTTGGTCATGTAACTCTTTTTTAAAAGAGTTCTGCAGGATAAGGATGTTGGCAAATGAGACAAGGCCTGAAAACTACCCATGTTAAGATGACTTTGTATTTAATTTGCCTTTGCTTCTCTTTTGGGGAAGAGTCCATGATATGCGATGGCATAGCTTGGCACAGATGTCATAGGAAACATGAAGTCTGTCACCTTGTGACCAGTTTCTCTGTGGACTGGTTTCATGCTTCAGGTGGACTCAACAAATTCTCTGGTCTGGATGTTCCAGGTTTCAGATGCTGAGGTGATTTCCTGGTTAAGGCCAAAGGTGTGCCTGCCTCAGGAAGCCTGGTACTGCAGGAATCTCTGCATAAAGGCTGAGCTAACCACAGCTCTGAGTCAGACTCACTCTTCTCTGCTTTGATGCTCTCATACATGGAGCAGTTCCAAAGGTTTCTGCTGTACTACGCCTCCAGGGCATGAAGGTGTGCTTATAAAGGTGCTCATTTTCCTTTGTACGGCAGTCTTATTTCTGTGCTTGCTTAAGCATTCTGAGACAGCCTTAGCACTGCTGCTGTGCAGATTGGTTCTCTGCAGCACTCATCAGAACCTGCTGGTGAGACTCACTGCAAAAACCTGAGGGCACTTACATCCTGAGGAATTTCCCCAGGGTGTCAGTATGTTCTGTACCCTATCTGTTGCCCTTTAGCTTTTGTTGCCAAAGCACCTGTGTTCTGTCATTGTCATGGACAGTGCAGCAAAGTCATTTCAGTGCATTGAAGACCACACCATCATCTGTTAAACTGGGAATTACTGACCCAGCAAAGTTAATGTGACAGAAGATACTATTTATAAATGAATACCACTGGGGTCTTCATGTTGAAGGAACAAAAGGAATCATCTGAATTCAGCCAGATATAGACTGGCAACCAGAGTTTTCTCTGGCATCCAAGGCCATAACCTGTAACTAATTTCCAAAATAGAAGGGTTGTGGAAAAAAAAGACTGGCAAGTCACTCTGGAGCATCCCAGTTTCTTCTCATGGCCTTCCTTCTTCTCTCACCTGGGAACCATGGAAACAAATAAAAAGGATGGAAATAAATGTGCTACATAGCTGAAAGTCTCAGGCAAGGGGCAGCAGTCAGTAGCAGTTCCCATCACTCAGTCACTGAGTGCTGCATGGCTTGCCTTGACCGGGAACTAAGCCAAGGGGCTGTCCTTGGGCAGTACACAAGGGGCAAGGAGTAAAAGGAGAGCTTTTCCCATCTCTTCTAGAAGCATGAAATCCTGGGAGCAAAAGTGCAGTCAAGAGGGAAACTGATTTGTATTTCTTTAGGCTCTTCTGTCAGATGTGTTGCATGTTTGTGACTACAAGCCCCCCCACTCCCCAGAAAAGGCCTCCAACATTACAGAGTCATTTTTGCCTGCTACAAAGCAAATTGCTTCTGAAGGCAACACAAGATTCTGTGGCTTTTTTTCAGACTGTCAGTAATCTTGGCTTGTCTTCAGCTCTAATAATTATATTTGCTTGAATTTCCTTGGCAGATTTCATTAGTTCAGTGGATTGTGTTCCTTTCCTCATCTTAAATATTTAGAATTGTGATTACATCCTATGACTGGGTGAAATAATCACTACAAATATGTCTGTCTATGTAGTTCTTAGTCATTTTATCACATCAGAAGTGGCGTCAGTTATCCCAGATAAAACATGGATAATACTTCCAGAAGATGTATATGAATATGCATATGAAATAGCTCTATTCCATATTCTTGGATTGTGTTTTTATAAATCTAGGTCCCACTCTTGCAGCTGGCAAATACATTGATTATGAGCATGTGAAAGCCTGTGTTGACTTACAGTGCTGAATGGACACTGGTGCTGTTTAGCCAGGGTTAAATCCTGTCTGCTTTGTGCTGCTGCTTCAACAGAACTGTGAGGGAGACTTGCCCTGGCTGCTGCCTTGGCAAAAGATCACAGATAAAGGGAACCAGGGTGGCTGTGGTAACTCTGGGCACTCGTGTGAGTCTGACACACTTTGAGGCTTCTGTCACGGCTTCGAGCCAGCGAGGTGCTGACTCTGTGGGAGGCTGTTGGTTTTGTGACAGCGAGGCATCTTTGAGCTGTCACATGTGCCACACGATTGACTCCATCAGGGGCAGGCAGGTTCTAAGACTAGCTGTGGGCCTCTTGTTTTGGCAAGTATTCCATTCTTCTTTCATACCTTTTGATGATTTTTTTTCATGCTGGCGTTTTTTAGGAAGCAGAATTTGTAAGCCAAGACTGTCTGCTGGGTCTTCACCCATCTTTTGCTTTATGACTTAAACTCATTTGAAACTGTTGTTACTGGTGCTTACTTATGCCTCTTTTTTTTTTGACATGGACAAAAGTCAATGCAGAAGTAAACGTGGACACTTTTAAGGTAGCATCCGGTCCTAAAACCCATGGAATTTTTGCATCTGTTTTTCTGCTGAGAAATTCCCAGTATAAAATTTTGTTTGCTGAGTAGGACAGTAGCAGTTCAAAGCTGCTGTGCTGTAGTATTATGAATTTTAGTCCTCTGGTGCTGGAAGCAGGAAGACTGAATATCCTATTTCTTTTTAAAACAGCCAGAGTAGAAATGACTAAATGTATTTTTCCTCAAGCTGCAGCTACTTCTATCTTACAAAGAGTCAATTCAATTGCTCAGGTGACTGCCCTAACACATTGAAGTATAAGGCAAGACTGCCTGGGCTGGCCAGTGTGACAAGAGGACCTGCAGAGAGACACCAAGACCTTCTGGGGAAAAACCTGGGGGGTCACAGTACATGTCCAAATAATTTTTTCCTTTGGTGCAATGAACTGCTCTATAGGCTCTTCCTGCACCATCACTGGAACAGTTGCTGAATGAGAACCTGCGACAAACACACTGCACAGGCACATTTACTTTGCCTTTTAAGATGACAGCAAAATTTGGATCCTACTTTGTATTTTACTCTCTAAATTATCTATTTAACTTTCCAAAGCTCTGAGCATGTAGCAGATTCTATTTAGTGCTCTTACACTCCTGGGAAATGAAATAATGTAGTCTCACAGCTCCAGAGAGCTTTTTAAAAGCCTGCTATTGGCTACATCTTTCTGACAATCAGGAGTGAAGTATTTTGTATGTGTGTACACACTTGCACATACGCTTGGCCACCCACAGTATTTTCCCTCTACATTAGCTACTGGATTGTAAAACTGTTCATAGCTTGGCACAAATATACCTGTATTAATTTCTGTCCCTCAGACTGCAAACGACAGGGTAAATTGCCTGAAGTTAATCTAACAATAGGATGCAGACAGCTGTAGTTGTAAACCAAACATTTGGAATTTGGTGGGCAGGAATAAACAGTAAAATGTGGCTGGAACTGGAGACCGAATACTTTTAAAAATAATTTTAGGCAAGCACATTTCCTGTATGTTAATTATTCTGGCATATAAACCCAGATTGGTCTTCCTAGCAAATGCATGAGTAGTTTAAGGATTGAAGGGAAGAACATTTTGAACACAGCAGGACAACACTGTAGTTAATTGCTGTATGTTGCATCTTGACTCACACAAAGTCACCGCTGGCTTAAACGAAAAGGAGAAAAAACCCTAACCTGCTTCACATGTATGGGGGGCGCTGTATCTGAAATCTAAGCAATGGATTTTCTTTTCAGAATAATCAGTGCATTCCAGCTGGGTTGGAAAACTACTACTCTGAACAAGACTCCAGTGCTCGAGGGAAATTTTACACAGTCATAAACCACTACAACCTGGCCAAACAAACCATCACGCGCTCCGTGTCCCCGTGGATGACAGTACTGTCAGAAGAGAAATTGTCTGAACAGGAGACTGAAGCTGCTGAGAAATCAGCTTAGTATGATAAGCTAATTACTAAAACTATGTCATTTGAAGGTAACTAAGGGACTTCAAGGAACTTTTCATTAAATATAATTATGGATAATTTAGAGGTTACTCATGTTTATGGTGCAATTGCTTCTGTTTGCTGATACTGCTTTGCAAAAAAAAAAAAAGAAAAAAACGAAAACAAATCTTGCTGCAGAACATTCATGGGCATAACCCCAGGTGCATATCAGCATTGCTGTAGAGCTTTGACACCATTTTCAATGTTAAAAAAAAAAATCCAGTGTTAGATATGTTCTTGCAGTTTATTGGATACTGATAGATTTTGTCACTGGATTTTCAGGGCTTGGACCTTAGATAAATCATGTGTTCTGTTGTCTGAACAGATACTTAATTTATTAAGTTTTTGAATTCTTTGTCATTTTGCAAACTGAAACACCCCAGCCATAACTAGAGTGATCTCTTGTTTAGCTGAAAGCTGTAAGTAATCTTTTTAGTTTGGGCTCAAGCAAGAATGATAGTCAGCACTGACATTGGGGCATAATGTAATGACTTGTATGGAGAAAGAAACTGTCAGGTTGCATTTTTCCTTATGTTTCCTTTACTGTTTTTTGTAAGTGATAATGAAGTTCTCTGCAACAAGGCATGCTTAATGTTTTCTTATTGCTGTCAACAGGATTTAACTGCATTTCCACTGTGGCTTTAGCATCTTGGTAAGGATGTGCACTGAAACACAAACTAGATAGACATTATGGAAAAACACAGGCAGTTTTAGTGGTGGGTGTTGAGGATAGTGTAAAAAATACACAGTTCAGGATGTGCTAATGAGAAATGACATCTTTTGATCATACTTAAGAGGTAGAAAGCCTATTCACAGTACAAGTAGTCCACTATGTCATTTGCTGGATACAGCTGAAGGAGTAAAATGTCTAAATTTTCTCTTGTATTACATTCATATTTTCCCTTTTTATTAGTAAGAAAGAGCTTTCTGTTTATGTACGGTTTGCAGTTTGATACTTTTTAAAACACAGAGCATCACAAGTGAAACAGTAGCATATTAGATACCACAACTGGCTGTTAAAGCTCCATGTGAAACCGAGTGAAGAGTAGAAGTGTTTGTGTATGGCTTGGAGGGGAGAAGACATAGAAGAACATAGTATTGTGGATGCACGTTAAAGTTCCATTGTAATTACAAACTTACCTATTCTTTGTGTGAAATCATGTTTTCATTTTTATTACAAATCTTAAATATACATTATAAAAAGACATTTTATTAATTTAACATACAAAATAAGTGTATGAAGCATCTGGGCAAGAAAGTTGCCTTTTTATTCATGTAACTTGAATGGGACAAGGGAGAGTGAACATGTCAGAAGTTCCTTTTTTTGGTAGAGTCTGTACAAAAATTAAGCGAAAACATCAGTTTAGGCTGTTTCTCAAGATGTGTAGTAGAACAAACACTCAGCTCTACTGCTGTTTTTCTCCAGCAGAAGCCTGTTATCCCAATACAATAAAAATAACCATTATGACTCAATGCTCTAGATTTGATAGGAAATGTGCATACACATTTACACAGTGCAGCTGCAGCTGTAAGAGGCTTTTTATTAAGTTATCATGGTATGTGGAATGCCTAAGAAGCAATAAACTATGTGCCAAATTTTTCTTCGCATTTAAAAATATCAAGCTTATGTTAAGATCTTTAAAACATACTGTGTTTGCATTTTCTAACAGGCATCTGCTTTACTGAGTGTAATTAATTCACATGTAACTTTTGACATTTTCACTCTGTGCAGAGTTAAGGAATAAGGATGATGCTGCTTGTTGCGTAAAATGTATAGAAATATACATTTCAGAAGAGAGATAGGAAAACACACATTTCATATCAACGTATTTGTAGAGGACATTCAGATTTTACAAGATGGAAAGATCTGTTTCCCAAGACTGTCCTAAATAGAAATGATTCACAATACATCTCCTCCCCTTAAATTTAGGACAATAAAAAGTTTAATGCACAAGTAAATACTGATGAGAAACAAGTTCTTTTTCTCCTCATAACAATAAACAATAAAAATTAGTAAGCCTTACGATCTAGGAGAAACAGATTGTTTATGCTTCTTGAAGTCAAAACCATTTTCCCTCTGATTTAACTGGAGGGAGTTAATATTGAGTCTTATCTACACTTGGTTTTGAGACATTTTTTTAGTTAACAAATTGCGCCCAGTTTTAGTACTTTGAAGAGTTTAACTTTAATATTGTCTATCCTTTGGCTTTGTTTCAGCATCCCAGAACATCTGTTTCATTGCACAATCTCTTTGTGTTGTATTCTCTCTTTTCACCTACAAGTAAAGCTCTTCAGTTGACTCCTTATCATTCTTACTACCATTAGATCAAGCTGATTTCTGAGTCAAGTAGTTTCAAAGGATTAGAAGTAGAGGTCATTTATGTGCAAAGTGATCACTGTGTACTGAAGTGGTGTGATGAAATAAACGCCTGAGACAGTGTAGATGCTTTTGCACAGTAACAGTTTTCTCTTGATCTGGGATGGGAGCTGGACTTTCCGCATCACAGGTGGGTGGCTGTGACAACACCAGTATTGTTGTTTCTTCTGTTAGCTCTGCTCCAGCTTGTAGCTTTCTTCACAGCTCTTTCAAAGAGTTTCATGTTCTCCAGAGGATTAAGCATGGTTTTATGTTTGATAAAGGGATTTAAAATGAATGTACTAATGGACATGTGCACACACATATTTATTGGAAAATATTTCCATCACAGAGGTATGAAAAAATGCACAAAATATGCAGGTATGCAGTATACCCCTCTCCACTGAAAAAAAGTCAAAACATTTACAAACAGAGCCTGGAGACAATAGTATGTTTAATTAATTATCATACCAGTCCAGGAAAAGCAAGGAGAATGAACACATCACAAGGAAGAATAGGATCCATACTCTAAATCCAGCATTGTTTTTGATGGCCTGTGAGGAAAAGGTTATCCCTGTTAACATCACCAGCAAACACACAGAATTTCAACGCTGGCAACCCAGAATTGCCTGTTAGTGGCATCACCCTTCCCTCCCACAAGAGAAACAACAAAATTTGCCCTTAATTTCAGGTGACTACAGGTCAGGTTGGCTGTACCTCTTTAGATTTATCACACTGAAGTCACACTCAAAATCTTAAAATTGGACATTTAGAAAAAAATAAAACCCATTAAAATCCCAAGATCCCATGCAATCAAACATTAGGAAATGTATCAAAAAGTACGTGCTTCAAAGTTAGTTTTAGGTTCCAAAAGTGAGATTCCATGATTAAAAGTAATCAGGCCTTCATCTTTCTAATAAAGATCTGACTTAAACAAATGAAAAAACAACAAAAACAAACAAACCAATTCCCGACAGCTCTGGAGATAACTCAGTCACTTCTTTCTGTCTCAGGGCAAGTATTTTTCTTGGATTTTCCTTTCCAAAACTGAGACCAGCAAGGGACCTGTTTTTTGATCTCATTTTTCAGATTTTCATATGAAAGGTTTTTTTAATGTGATACAAATATTCATGTGAGTCAAAAAGTTTTTTATTTTAGCACAGTTCACTACTGTTTCTCAGGATGGTTTAGGAAACTTAGTTCTACCTACAAATGTGAAAAGTGACGCAAAATACAGCTTCAGTTCTTGCCATGTTTGGTGCACTTTTCAGGAGGGCAGAGCAGTGGATAACTTATTCTTGAGATACCTTTCCTGTGTGCTTTCTTGAGGGAGAAAGAAGTGAGCCATCTACTCAGTAGCCTAATTTAGGAACTCAGTTTTTATTGAAATCTCAGTTCTCAAAAGAAAACATCCTTCCCTTCTAATTAGTAAAAAAGTGGAAGAGATTTGTTTACTAGGAGCATGCACGATGTGTTCACGGTGGTAAAGAGTCCCTTCTGCTAACACTCAGCATCTAACTCCAGTTTCAATCATTTCAGCACTGTCTTTTATTGGCAGTCTACAATTTCTGCCCCTCCCTTCTTTTTTTAAAAAAAACTTCGCAGGTGCTTAAATGCCAGGCAGGTGACTTTCATGCTTAAAAAAGTAATCAGGCCAAGTAGATTTCTGCAGCCCTGTGTAGTTATTCAGATCATGGTTAGCAAGTGTGAGCTATTGAGAAGCTCAGCTACCTTGTACAGTTTTGTCAAAGCCCTGCCCTGACACCCCAACACCCACTGCACCGGTCCCGTGGGTGAGCTCACACGTGCTGTTTAAAGCAACATCTGGAAAAAACTGAAAGAGAAACAAGTGAGTTTAAAACACAGCTTCAAGATATTACCTCTCTTATGTCTTCATTGCCTTCTTTTATATTCTCTGTTGCACCCACAACTAATTGATGGATATTGTCAATATCAGTTTCCTGTATAAAAAAGAAATAAAAATTGAGAAATAGTAATGAATGTTAGGAAAAAAACTCTTCCATAGACTTGGGGAACAAGCAGAACTCAAAAGTAAAATAGAATCTGGTATTACTAACATCTTTGTATCATTGATGCAAAGGCATAGAGTAATATAATTAAGTTGTAATTTCTTTATCCGTGGTTTTACAAACCTGAATGGAGACCACCAAGATCAGTAGGAGGCCTCCCATTTATCTAGAGTCAAATCTAACCTGTGTGATTTTTCCCAGCTCTTTTGAAAGAGGTGCCACCATTTCCAGAAAGGATCCTGTTAAATAACACATTTAAGAGGACACCAGTTCTGAGGCAGAGGGATCATTCTAACATGTCTTTTTCTATTCTTCGTACATGCTAGTAAGTAACAATGGTAAATATCTTGATTTTGAATTTGAAAACGAAAGAAAAATATTTTCCTTCACATCTGCATTCAAGATTCATTAATCTTATGTTCGCAAGTTGGCAACCAAGACCAAACTACCCCCAAGAAAATCGTCAAGCTGTATTTGCCCCTGTAGTATTAAATTATACTAACCTGTTGCAAGACTTTCTCAGTGAATATCTCTTGTAATCTGGAGATTTCCATCACTTTTCCTTCAATTTGTCTTGGCAAAGAACAGAAATACTCCATTAAAAACTAGTGCAAACATGTCTTGCTGCTGCAGGCACAGACTCTCCAGCCCAGTAAGTGGGTGTGCAGGAGGCCACTGTTTTGTCAGTCGTCTGTGAGGCAGCAATAGCCTGGGACCAGGGCTTGGACAGTTCCTGGCTGGAAGACAACCAGCCCAAAGGGAAGCCCTGGGAAAGGCACCCCCAGAAGTGCTCAGTGAGTGCTCAGCTCTCACTGCCAGGGTTTCACCTGTCTCACTTCTTTCATTTCATATAAGAACAGCCACGGTGGGCCCTAAGCAGTTGATTTGGACACACCCTTTTCAAATGCTACTCTGGCATGTGCAGTTCACCTTGCCTAAGACTGATAATCCAAAAGTCAATTTCTATCTTGAGTAGCTGTTTGGGTGTTCTGCACAGCTGGGGAGAGTGAATGGCACTGTTGCCTGGCTCTGCATGGGGTCAGCAATGGCACTTCTCCTACGGCCTCTGGATATCCAGTGGACAACAGGATATAAATGGAAAATTTAGTATTTAAAAACTTGGATAAGAGAGGATGTAAACCTTCCAAACTTAAGCAGTGTTATTCTGGATAGTTTGTGTCCCTCAGAACCATTCTTTACACTGTGGGATAGCACACGGTTCCTTTCCTGGGCGCTGATGTTTTGTCCCAGCTCCTCCCACACCACTACAGTAGGTGCAGGCAGGTGTCCTGCAGCCAATGCCCTGCACACAGGTGCTGACCTGGGCATGGGACCAGCACAGGCCACTGTCTGTCAAGTAAGGCAAAACTGTACCTGACTTCATCAAAGAGATTGTTCATTTCACCAATAAGTCTCTGGTTCTCCTGTTCAAACTGGAAAAAAGGGGAGAAGGAAATGACCCATGAAATTTTTAGGTTTAATTTCACAGAACTAAGTCTGAAATGACAAATGTGTTTGAAGAAGGGTAACAGTGAATTTTACAGAAAAAGGTTTAGTCTTCTGACATGGGCAATTTCTATCATAAAGAATGAAGAAAAAGGTTTTATTTCTTTTAACATCCAGATTTCTTTTTGTACTAGAGGCTCACTGTCTACCTGATTGGTAAGAACAGCCTTCTCTCCTGGGTTAAAGGATTCCACTGAGTCTAAGAGGGAGGTTACTGGGCACTGTCACCTTCCCTGTGGGGTAGAGGGCTCAGGGAAGGCACCCAGCCCCATGAATTGAAGGGGAACAGAGAGCAGCATACTGCACAGTTCCATGAAGTCCCACTGATTTCCACTCTAAAGATCCAATGGTTTTGTCAAATAAAGTAATACCAGTGTTGTAATACATTCAAGTGTCATTGTCACTGCTGTCTGTAGCAACACCACCTACAGAGCAGAGCATTTTTGAAAATATAATTGCCTAAAATACCATGATATTTACTTCAGAGCAGCAGATGGCTAAAGGTGCTTCATCACCGCACTGCTTTACATTCATGACCATTGTATATCTGGTTCTGGTGGAGTCACCTCACAACAAAGCCACAGAACAGAGCAATGAAATAAAGCCATGAGATTTAGCACTGCGATCACTGGTTGGTCCTGAGTGACTATGTGGGGCCACCAAGCTGCAATTGTCTTTTTGACTTCTTGTCTTCGGCTGACTGTAAGGATGTCTGTACAAATATTCAACATCAGAAATTCCCTAATTTGCTGCCTTAGTAAAACTGAGATGGTAACTAATTGAAAAGACAAATTTTCAGTAAAGAAACAGTGAATGACTTTAATCCTTTACAAATAGCACAAATCCACTTGAGAAAGTATTCTTTAAAAAGTCCCTTTGATCTTTAAAAGCTTCCACTAGCACAGACTGCCTTTTAAACTGCCAAATGATCTTTGCAACTTGAAATCATGGCTGACGGAGGGCTTGCACAGACAGCAGTTAAGATATGCTGAAACAGTCAATTGAACAAAGGGTTTGAGCACTGAACACATCATATACCAGTGTGCCACAAAGGGATTTACATGATGGGAACATAAAACCAAGCTCTAATGATCAGTAGAGCTCAGCAATTTATGGCTTATTGAAGTAGCCTCTTTTATGACAGTGAAACATTCTGTTACCAAAGCATGGCATAAAGTGACAAACTGCTAATATATGGCTAAAAATCCAGTGCATAAAGGAAATAATCAGCACTCCTTTTTGTTATCCTATGAGAGAAGTCATTAGATGTGCTGTTCCTGAATTTCAGACAGGACCAACCAACCAAAAAAAGATAAAGTCAGAGAAAAGTAGATATTTTCGTGACTCCAAATGGCAGAGTCAGATTTTTCCCACTCAGTGCAACCACAAGACATCTGCTCACAGTAACTGTAAAAACTGTTAATATACCTGTATTCAGAGTTATAAACTGAAATGTATTGTGCATATCATGCAATAGCCTTCAAACATTTTGAATGTCAAGTTCTCCTGAGGGTAAAATACTGATAGGAATTGCTGCTGTAGCAATGATAGGGCTTTAATTCATTATTTTGTCTACATGAAGGATCATGGAACCATGATTGAGATTTGTTAAGTATGATTTGACACAAACCATCCCAATTTAAAACCAACACAGCAGTTTACAGACTGCAATCTACCCTTTACATAAAATTGTTTAGGGTGGAAAAGACCTTAGAGATCAAGATAACCATTAACTCAAGGCCATGACTAAACCATGTCCTTAAGTGCCGTGTCTACATATCTTTTAAATACTGCCAGGGATGGTGACTCTACCCCTTCCATGAGCAGTCTGTTCCAAAGCTTGACAACCCTTTCAGAGAGGAGATTTTTCCTATGATCCTAGGCCTACAAAACACATTTAAAAGCCCTGCATTTAGCTTTCAGTCAGAAGGCCCTGTCAGAGCCATCATCTCCAACTCTTGTTTCCCCCTGTTTCTCTGGAAGCTGACAGCAAGGGGCCTAAGAGTATTGTGGCTAAAGACAGGAGAATGAAAATATGTAAAGCAAATAGAAAGCAAGAGTAAGCCTCTAGATTTTAGACTGGCACTCAACAACAACAGGAGAGCATACAGAGCAGCCTCTCTCTTTAGCAAACCATACCATAATTATGTGCAACTTACTCATCTCTGACTGGAAGAATGATGTACGCTGTGTCTGGGAACACCTCGAATCAATCACTGCCAAGGAAGCTTCACAAACTCATACAGCTGCAGCCCTTTGCCCTAGTAAAGCTCACTGTTCTGAAATCTGCACAGCTACTGACTGAAATCAGTTTTTCTTTCTTTATATAAACCCAAGGCAGTGTGTGCTAATGTAGAGAGGTTTTCTAAGTATTTTGAGCTATGTTCAAAATGATAAATTTTAGGAATATCAAAAAATCTGACAGGCTGTCAGCAATCATGCCTATGTCAAAAATTTTCTATTCTATCTGTTCAACTGTAAGCAGATTTGGATCAAACAATCTATAAACATGCTGATAGCAGGTAAATGAGAAAATAATAAAATTCATTAAATTCTGTTGTGACAGACATCTTGTAGCTATTCCTTCTAGGAAACCAATCTGATTTTGATAATAAAAAAATAAAAAGAAATAAAATGAAGTATAACTTCACAGTAGTAGTTAAATACAACAACTATGTGTGTTCTAGAAACTGTCCAAGAAAAAAGCGCAAACAATTTATTTTCGCAAGTTTCATAATGATTCTTCTGATGTTGCCTTGACTTCTATTGTCTCCTGACTAAACAAAGCAATCAGTAATTGTAATGTTAAAAAACAATTTTAATTTCAATTGTTGAAAAATAGTTTTTATTAATTTCATGTCTCCATGTAACTATTTTGTAACATTTTAAAATACTAGCTGCTATGAGAAGAACCAGGAAGTCACAAGGAAAAGGGGTATCTTCTTATGGCATTATTCTGCATAAAATGTTTAAAATTAATCTAGGTCAATTTCTATTTTTTTTTTACCACACATTAATACAGCAGAAAATGCAATAAAATGGACAATTAGACACAAGATAAACATACCATTTGTATTTCTTCAGGTGACAGCTCATCTTCACCTTTGCCATCCCCCCATAATCCAAGGTTACTTTGGGCATCAGGCAGATTCCTGTCTGTAAAAGAGCCACCAAACACTTGAGACACGGAATAGTACAGAGCACTGAATAGTAAAGTCAAAATAATTTTTCATCCATGTTAGACTGCTGATGAAATTGTTGTATCTCCTTTGTCAATTACTGATATTCACCCTGTATTTACAGTACAAAATTACACCAATAACCTTTTCTGTCCCAACTGGGCCAAAAGTCTACATGTAGGTTTAGTTTTGTGAACTAAAGGGAGTTGCATTAACATACTGACAGACAAGGATGTAAAACAACTCATAATGCACTAAGTGTTTTTAGGACACAAAATGCTGTAGCAGTTGTCTTAGAACAGATGAAAACACACAATTTTCAAAATGACAGTCTACATGCAAAGTATTATCTTCCAGTGAGACTTGACAGAACATCAGCTCCTCCTTTCAAAAACTGAAGACAGAATCTCAAAGATGTTTTGAGCAAAGCTCACAGACAAATTCCATTTTGTCACACTGTTCAAACTTCCTATTACAGTGCAAATCCCACACCACACTGTGCAAGGGGTCTTCCTGCATATAACAGGAATCAGCTCCAACCTCACAAATTAACCATAACACATCAAAGCTGCTTCATTCATTTCAGTAGTATTTTCCCTTTGATTAAAGCTACTTATCTGCATAAATCTTTGTATGAGTTGGGCATGAAAGATCTTGAAAGGCTATTTCTGGGATATTCCCTTCTGGAAGATTTAATTTTAGGCTTAATTATATACTTCTGATTACAGAGGAAGAAGTTAGAATAGGAAAGAAAAGAATCTGTGCTACAGGAATCTACTGTTTCTGAAGCTGTTCTAGCATCAGTGTTTAAAAACCTTGTAAGACTACAGCCTTGAGAGAGCCTCTCTTCTCCCCACTGGCTATAACGTTCTTACAAAACCCAGGAGAGATTTGTACCACCCTACAATGGACTAACACTCAACCTGCTTTGATGTATCAGATGCAGATGGCAAATTAAAACACAGAGAGGTCTAGTTTTTACTTTTTCATACATTTCAGACTTCCTATTTATCCCAGTCATATTTTTTTTGGCATTTATGTGTATTTTAATTTGTTTTGTTATAACGTCCTAGGCGTACTTTTTTTCAGTTGCTTCAGCAGCACTGATGTGTCATCATTCAGAGACTGACTTGTCTTGGGAAGCCTCTGAAAGGAGTAATCCTATTTATAAACATGTTTAAGAAAAGAGATATAAGGAGTTTTCCCTTTTATCCTTCGTGATAGTATTTGTGCAAACTCTTGAAAACATTAATATTGTGAAAGAGTATTGTGAATGTCTCCTTTATAAATGTTCTTTTTGGCTTCCCAACAACCAAACCAGGATGCATAAACAATGACCATGTTACAAATAAGGGATGTGGATAAGGAATACAATAAATTTAAAAAAAATTTATTTTTTAAAACCCCCAAAATCAAAAATAGATCAGTTCTTTNAGATAATTAGAACTTATGGAGGAAAAAAAAAAGAAAAAATACCCTATTTTATCCCAGAGGAACCAATTAGTTTCAGGCCCTGCCAGCACTGTTAAAAAACCAGCACCTGTATCCAATGAGATAGCTAATAAGCAAATATACTTATGGTAAGAGGTAAGCAAGAAACACGTATCTCCCCAGGGTTCCTCCTGTCACTGTGGTGTGTTTTGGGCTTTCTGCAGTTTTCATGGAGCTGGCATTAATGCTTTTCTGCAATTCAGCCAGCAAAAGCCAAACTACATTTCTATTTCAGAAAGAGAAATAGTTAAGTCATGACAGAGATATAAAATAATGATCAAATCCTCTGAACCTTTTTCCATGCTGAAAGGAGACAGCTGCTAAGCTTGCGGACCAGCTCAAAAGCTACTCATTATTTACATTTATTTCCATAAACTAAATGTCAAATTTGTAATATGCAAATAAATACTGCCAGTATATAAAAGCACTCTCCAGAGAGACTATTTTCCTACCATGAGGTATGTCCACTATAATTCTAATGTAAACAGGTGCTTTGCCTCAAAACAAAAGTAATCATATTTTGCTTTGGTTTCTGCCAAAAAAACAGACAAAACCCAAGTTGTGCTTCAGCACGTTCAGGAGCACATTCAGCTGTTCATCACAGTGTTCAAATTAAGAACAGGACCACAAGCTGCTCAAAAGTATCTTTACAGATGAGATTTAACCCAAGGGACCCAGGCATACTGCTGATAATTCATTAAAAACAAATTATCACCATTCTCTAAAACACCAACATCCTGAGGATGAAATAGCTTATTTCAAAATGCAAACATTTCTCCAGTTTCTTAAAAATTTGAAAAGTTACTTGGAAAAAATATAAATCAAAGGATGTAAGATTCAAACTGAGCTTCTTGTTTCCTAGTCATCTTGTTCATGTTATTTTCACACTTCCACAACCACCTACCAGCAAAGTCACAAGGCAATTCCTATAAGCAGCAGCAACCAGCACTTACCCTTATGTGAGGAATCACAGGCTGTGTGCATTTGCATACTGTTCCAGACAGATTTATTTTGATATACAAGTTTCATAGTTTTCTCAAAGTCTAGTCAGCAATCCCTTGTAAGTACTGCAGCAGCACCACTTTTGTGGT
>WEIT01033488.1:0-14930 GCA_013389985.1 Dryoscopus gambensis
TTCCCATCTCCTGCAGTACTGCTCAATGTCATCTGAGGAACTCAGGGACTGCAGCTGCACTTCACTGAACATGCCATAGGCATCCTGGACAAGGAGGCATAACCTGCAAAACATTCCTCCATTACTCACTGGCATCTGTTTGTAACAAACCAATGAGCAAATCTCTGAAAATGATATTACAAACTTCAGGACAGGGCTTATCCTCTGCAGTATATGCAGAATTCCTATCAAGTAACGTATCAATAAACAAACCCAACATCATTAAAGGTTTTCTCATGTACATTTTCAGGACATAACAGGGCCATGAAGCAGAGAAGCATGACTGAAACAAAGAGTACAGGGCTTGCACTGGGGATTAGATTAATTAACTGCTATGCAATGTGGTTTGTGTACTTTAAAAAGAAGAAAGTTGAGTTTTTGCCTTATTTGAGGTGAATTCTATAGTGAAGAAAGAACAATGACAGAAACATAAATATGTGTGTTTATAAATATAAAAATTCTGCTTAGAAGTAAGCAAAGCAACATATTTCACAGGTAATAATCACTGAGACTGGCAAAGCGAGCATTACATTTTCTCAAACTTTTTTAAAAAAGAGTCCTTGGGATGCAAAAAAAGAGTGAAACCTCATTTTTCCTTTGAAGAAGAAAAGGCCAAAACAACACAAAACTGAAGATTGGTATATTCAGTATTGGGTATGAAGCCCAGAGGAACTATTTTAAGAAGGTAATTAAAGAACCTGCTAAACAAACAATTTGATTAAAATCTATGGAAGTAGGGGCTGTAGGGCTGGGAAGTATTGCTTAAGCAACTTGATGGCATTTTGAGAAGATAGCACTGTCATAACAGATAAGGCAAAATCAGTGGATGTCATACACTGAGATAGTCAAAAACGCATTTCACAAGGTTCTGCACCTGAGATGAGCAGCCACGATAGCATGAGTCATGCAGGGCTGGAGGAAGGAGGCCCCTGTCTACAAGATTGGTTTTAATTGCCTCAGAAAGAGACAGTTAAGCATGGAAACTTTTCAAAGGGAAACAAAAATTACCTTTGAGGGTAGCACACACATCTTCGTTTCCAAATAAAACTCAGGGGTGCACTAGGCAGCAGAATTCAGTTCATTTCAAAGATACAGGCCAAAACTACCCTGCCCAGAGCAGCACCATTGTTCCCAGCAAGCCAACTCCAACTGCTTTTGGAGCACATCCTATAATGTACATGCAACCTGAAAGCATTCAACAGCAGTCATTATATCTTTATAAAATACATTTTAAATTAAATTAGCTCCTACACTGAAGAAATCCATGTATTTTCTTCACATGGAAAAGTTGGCACATGGAAGAGCACTAATCACACTTTCCTTGTTCATTATGAACTGTCTAACTTTGGCTTAGACCCTCAAGAAGGCTGCATTTGATGTGAGATACAGCCCCAAAGGCTTTCTGACAGCAGCAATTGTGCAAGCACCAGCTACGAGTCCTCATTTTTCAGATTCTGGTGCTGGTTTTAAGGAGCAGAGAGGGATAGGACTGGATACAAACAAAGACTCCCATATTTTCCCCATATCTCTAGCTACAACGGTTCCATACAAACTGAGTCATCATCAGAAAAAAAAAACCCAAATAAATCAGAAAAACTATGTTTGCCTGCTGCTTTCCATGTTAGGACTTTGCAATCAGTTAAGAACTCCCCTGAGTTCTAACCGATTTGACTGAAACTCCCTGTGATATTGTTATGTTTGGAAAACCAGAGCTCATATTCTCTGGACATTTCTGAAAATCAGATTGAGGGGAACCGGAACAACAAAGCAAACAGTTTTGCCTATCTTAACAAAACGTTGACTGTTAATTGTGAAAAATTAGGCCTCCGTATCTTGGAGCAAGAAGGGCCAACTGAATTAGTGTCTCAGATCAGATCAGTTCAGCAGTCTCTTAACTGATCACTGAAATTTCTCATATCTTTAGTGAGACATAACTGAACACAAGTAAGTCTCAGACTAGCTGGCACCAGGGTCATATTAAGTCCTCTGGGACATGTTAATTGCCCAAATAAAACTAGCTTGGTTGGTGCTGAAGACATCAGTCACTAAAAGAGCATTTTCCAAGTCCTTTTAAGTCAAGCTAAGAGATGGTTTCTGTCAGACATGGGAATCTCAACTCCCTGCATCCCTGGCCACAGATTTCCATTCCTTTGTGGTGGCACATAAATGGCTAGGACAGAAAACTAATCTGACCAAAAAAATGCTGTAGCCAAATCAGCAGCAGCAGCAGCAGCATCTGAGTTCCATGAAAATTAACTCTGTAGAAGTAAACTCCCACTTGCATGGAGTACTGCTTCTAGGTGAGGATGTATTTTCCTTGAAGCTCCCACTCCAGCTGTCCAGTGTATGCAGCACATACAGGCATCTCAGGTCGTATCATGGGAGAATGGTCATCTCATGACCATGCTCAATGCAGAGAAGAACTGTGTCACTTGAGGCTTCTATCATTAATGTTCCCATTCACACTGGGAGTATGTTCATGATTATTGGCATCATGAAGGAACACAGAGCAGCAGAACCTACTGCATCAGATTCCAAGTACCTTTGCTCTGCCAGGCTCGTACACAAGAGGAGACAGACACTGTATTTACTGCACTTGCTCGAACAGTGTCCAAAAGGTAGTCACAGTTTCTCTGCAACGTGCATTTAAAATGAAATGTATGTGTTCCCTCACTTGGAAGTCAGAATTTCATGAATAACCCTTCAGATGCCCAATTTCAGACTGAGACAGAAATATCCCAGATCAACACCATGAAGAGAAGTTCACAAACACATTCTCCCTGCTTCACTACGCCTTTAAAACAGTATAAATGAATGATGACAAAACCTTGAAATGCTGTAAGTGTTTGAGGGACAACTTATTTTCCCACTTAATGACTAGCATGACATCAGCTGTATCCCACAGCAGACTCAGCAATGCACTTGGAGAACTACCTTCTTGTTCTTTGGAACTGGTTCTGTTCTTACGGATTTTGTACATGCTGTCAGCATCATGGACAGTAGTTCAGCTGCATTCAGAGCCTATTGATTCACGACCTTAACTGCCTTACCAGCACTCTTTTTTCCCTTGATTTCACTTTATTCCAAGAACAGTGCATTTGAATTATTTTCCCATGTTGCAGTGTTGCTCTCATATTACAGCAAATGTTCTCACAAATTAATTTTTAGCAGGCAGTCTAACTGCGATTAAAGACAACAGCTTGTCCCATTACTTTTTTCCCCCCTTTGAACCTCACTGCCACGATGAAAACCCACATCAAAATTATGAGACAAGCTGCAAAGCCAAAATTAGTATCTGCCCCCCAGGAATTCACCATTTCTGTTTTGTGCACATCTATAGGAAATACTTTTTTTCATAAAATGTGGATTTGTGTCAGTTAATCAGGTAAACATACCTTTACCAATGCCTTGTCAGTATGCATAGTACTGAACTGTTAAAAAAAGACAGGCAACATTTCCAATTTAATCAGTGGTGCTTGGGCAGGGAGGAAATAAGGACCATCTTTATTTTTGGGACAACAGGATGTAACCCTGTGTAAGACCTCAACTTAAAAGATGGGGTTGGAAACTGAAATCTCTCATGTAAAATAGCAGAGAATTCACTCCTGGAGAGAGGGGTAGCAGGAAAGCCAGACGAGGAGCAAATGTAGGAGACGCGGACTAAGGAAAAGGTGAAGTATGACGCATTGGTAATAACAAAGGGGGCGAAGATAGGGAATGATAAGAACTGAGGCAGAGTTTAGTTTTTTTTTTTTATGTAATGACAGTAAGTCTCATGCAAAAGCTTGGGAAGATTTTGTTAATTTGCTAACAGCCAGAAGCAAGGATAGGAGCTGGAAGAAGATGAGACTGATTACTCTGCATTATTTCTATGACTGTGCTGATCTTTAGGACAAAATATCTTGCAGGAGAAATCTGGAGAGGATTACAGGATTAATGCCATGCCCTTCTCCCAGTTAAGTCACTCTTCATGGGTAAAGGGTAAGCTCTTCTTTTACTAATATGTTTTTAAGCATGAAAAATCATCTCTCTCCATACTGCTGCCTTTTATCAAGCAGCTGACTTTCTGGAGAGGTAAGGGCGATGAAAACCTTCTCCATTTTTGGTCACCTCCAGTCTCCTCAGCAGCTAGTGGCAAAGAATAAGAAAAGAAGGTCTGCCTGAAGAGGAGATGAGAGCGCAGGGATGCCAGAATGGACTGATTACACAGACACTGCCTTCACTGAGTCTTGTAAAAACAAACAGAAGAAATTTGTCATGAGCAGGTCTTAACCAACAAGTAATTGTTTTAGCCTTGGGTAGGAGGACAACCGTGTGGCCCAGGGCAGCTCTTCTCCATGCACAGCTAAGCTGTGCAGTACAGCATGAGGAGCAGGACAGCTAGGCAAACACCACCACCTTTGCAGCACTCTGCACAGACCTCATTACTTGCTCTTTCTTTGGAAGGGAGGAGAAGGACAGAATGGGAAAATGCCTGAAAACTAATTGACTTGTATTAGCTCTGATATTTGCTCATTCTTTATCTTAACCATCCATGAGACAGCTGCTGCTGCTTTGTTTGTCAGGAGAACTTCTTATCTCTGTGAGGTGCGGTCCTAGCAGAGGCATAAAGCACACGTACATAAACACACACAAACAAAACCCCCTCTCCCTTCATCACCAGAGGCACAATGCTACCTACACAACTCCAATTCAGCAACTTGTCTGGTCAAGTCTCAAGGTGGAGCTGATTAACTCCTGCTAATATGGCTCAGATTCAAGTAACCTGCAGGACACCACCCTACCAGGGTTTAATTTATCCCTACCTTATGAACTCCTTGCATTCACCATACCCATATAGTAACTGAAAAATCAAGGATCAGGACACAGGGACAACTGTCCATCTTCCCCCTTGTAACACTAGCATGATATCTCTATTAAAAGCACTGTATTCACCATGTCATACATTCCTTCATTCTCCCTTTTGAAAAGAACGTACCCACTGTAGCCTTCTTTGGGGAGACACAAGATTCAGAGTTTTCTGCTTAAAATCCATACCGTTTGATGCCAATAAATTGTGAGTGACGCTCTACAGAACACAGCTATGGATTGAATGCTACAAATACAAATTAATGATGATGGTAACCATCTTCTCTGCATAGGCTGCAGAGGCACACAGGTACAGAGGAAAACACAAGCACTGCTGTTCCTAGTTTATAAGGGGAATGTCAAACTGGAAGAAGAATCCTGGTCCAAGTACAGACATTTCTAGCACCCAGCCTGGTGCTCTGGTTTGAAGCACTGCGATGAACAAAATAGCCATAATTTGCTTTGAAAACTGGAGGTTTAAAATTACTGAAAAGTACAGTTTGTGATCATATATGTCTTTATTTGGCAACCATGGAAGGGCCCAGAAGGAAAGAAAGAAGGCGTCAGTTCTGGAGTGCTGGACCTGGCAGAAGTATTGGTGGAAACTGCTCATGTGATAGGAGTATCACCAGGGAAATGACCTAGTCTTATCTCAGCATCTCAAATAGAAAATATGTAGCAGACGCCTCTTGGTCTCAGGAAAGGAAACTTTTATTTTTGCAGATGCCTCCTAACAGGATTTCTGTAATGCACTTGCAAATAACTCACTACAGTAACTATACCAACTCACTCACTTTGGATTTTCCTTGCTTTTCATTACAATTTTTATACATATCTTAAAAAGTGGAGTGAGAGTGGTTATAAAATAACTGTTGCTTATTTTTATTCACTTCCTTGAATCATCACATAGTTCAATACAAACTGGAAAATCAAATACCACTTCCACAAGGTCTTTCATGATTCCCTGCCTGCTGATTGCTTTTTCCATTTCTTCATTCATGTTAATCCTTCCACCTACTATTTTCTGCCTGTGGCCTGAAGAAGCAGCACTTCTGTGGGAAACAGCTTTTGTGCGTAGGAAGAGACCTGTATGAGCCAAGCGTGTCAGCAGAGCAACCTTCTTAATGCCGAATGTGCGCATAGAGAACAGGGCTGCACAGCACTGCAAACATTCCCACTCAAAACATGGAACACCGCCTGCCTGGTGGGAGCTACATACAACTTGTCAGGAACTGGTGTAGCATGAAAGCCAGCTTTTCACACCTGCCATGACAACCACAGCTCCACATGTGACAATTTTTTCTGCAAAAACCATTCCTTATACAAAGTTTTCACGTGACACCAAATGAACTTTTTAAACTCCCCATCTGACGCTGTCTGTAAGTGCACTTTTGAATGAAACTGCTGATGCGTGTGTTTTATTTGTACATGGAATTTCTCTAAAAAGTAAACAAAACATTCAAAACCATAAAAAGACATTCCTGACATCCACTCAAACACGGTATGAAGCCTAAACTGTAATTTCAAACAGTTACAGAGTTGCATTTGAAAAATATTTTCAGTATCATGGATAGCTTCACTTATGCCAGATTCAAAAATGAATACTGAAGTTGTTCTACATTCATAGTTTAAATCCAAAGTAATTATGCCATGTAAGTCAATTTTTATAGTGATAGCTGGTTTGGAAGACGCAGAGAGTTAAGGAAAAATAACTTCCTAAGTATTGCCTAAAAGTTCGTATAAAGGCTAGGCCACAACGGAGTGGTAAGGCCTTCCTCCCTCCAGATCCCCCTGGCATCTCAATGCTACATGGGACATAATTTATGCTCCTTCTGCTAAGACCCATTCCATGCAGCTTGTTACGCAAAAAAAACCAATTTTGAGTGGTAACAAAAAAGCAAGCACATCAGATCACCCTAGCTTGTTTCACTCACTGTGCTGTTGGTAACAAAAATAATGATGCACACACTCCTCAGGTTCCTCAGTGTACCATTACTTCAGCATGGAACCCCATCACAATCCCTAGGTTATTTCAGTATACAATTCAGAGAAAGTATTATTTTCCTGCATGTCATGATTTACTAATCCAGAGTAAAAATGTATATTTAAGAAACTTACAGGCTCAGTTGAAAACTGCAAGTCTTTCTTATGGATGATGTCCAATAGAAAAATTATGTTCCAAATATAACATGTAATTACCACCCAGTCATTTCAAGTACTTATCTGTGAATCTGAGGAGGGGTTCTTTGTTTATATTTTTAATCTCAAGACTTTGTAATTATTGTTTTGGCATCCAAGAATTCCAGTTGGTGGGGTGCTGCCAAAAAGATCTTTTCTTGCAAGGTGCTCAGCACCCTCCTTCCCAAGAAAATCAGCGTTCAGTTCGTGGTTCTGGCAGTGTTTCACATCATCTTTGCTGCGCTACATTTCCTCCACGCCTCAGTTCCTCATACGTAAAAATCAGAATAAAAGTCCTGTCTTCAAAGGGTGATCTGAAAGCAATAGCTGAATAACATGATTGTATCTGAGAGGGCTGGTCCACAAAGCCTATTATGTGTGCTAGATCCCATTTGAGTTAGGGGAGGAGGCTATATATATGTATGTGTATGTCTAGAGAGAAAGGGCTTCCTTGCAGTATCAACTCATTTCTTTCACTACAGGACTTAGAGAACTCTCAACTTGCCCTGCAAAATCCACAGTGAGGGCTTTACAGCATCTGGAATGAAGCAAGAACACTGTAGCAGTGGGACTGGGGTCCCTTATCTTTCAAGACTATTGTTTGTGGATTCACTAGATTTACTTCTGAACCATAGAGAACCATGAGTGGGATCCTGGAAGATTTTATTTTAAAAACAAAAAATCAACATGCAGTGAGTATTAAAAAAAACCCCTGCCCATTTCAGCAGGCACAGATCATCCTAAATCACATTCTTGGTAGTATAGCACTGCTCATGCACTTCCTATGGCATGTGAAAGGTAAATGAAATACAGCAACCCTGCAGGATTTCTTACACAGCTGTGGCTGTACTCAAAAAGACACTCTGCTCTGTCAGTGCCACATCATCCCACTGAACTAGCAGAAAAGTATAACATTCATCAAAAAATCAAGGGCAGAGCAAAGAGCCAAGAAGAAAAGCAGAAGTGCAATCTTGCTGGGGCTGCTTCCCCTGCAGAAGGGCAATTTTCCACTTTCTTGCAGGGCCCGCCGGTTGTGTTTTTCACTCATGCTGTTTTCCTTTACTCCGTGTTAGTGGCTGCCTCTCCTAGGTGTGTTTCTAAATGAGGGAGAGGGAGCGTGTTTGTGTGTGCACGCCGTGTGTTTACAAGAGTTATGGTAGCAGTTCTCAGCAGTCCACTGAGAGTTCTAGGAAACGGCCCCTGTTATTTTATTCTCGGTCAATGTCAGCTCATGTCAGGCAGTAAAGATCACACAGGACAGCCCTCTCCATCTCGCAGTCCTGGCCAGAGGCCTCAATGGGAGAGGGAAAGGGAGCGAGCTGCGAGTGGGCGGAGAGCCTTCCCAGCACTCTACCAACCACTGCAGGAGGAATTATGATAAACACCACTCTGGAAACCAGATACAACAGTACATTGTGTTCTTCTTCGGAAAAACAACCCGACTTCAGCTCACTTAAAGTAAACAGTTAATCCTGTTTATCTTTTTTTTTTCTTTCTTGATGAGTTGTTAACAGAACAATCTCTTCTGCAAAGCGAATAAGAGATCTTTCCCTTAAATTCATACAGATTTTTTTCTTTCCTCAAGGAAAAAAAAAAATGCAGTTCGATATGTAAACTTTCTACTATCAGCAAACAGTGTGGAATAACAATCTTTCTTGGCTTAAACTGACTTAACAAAGTGATGCCAAAACTGAATGAAACCTTTCCCTCACTTACATATTTTATTTTGGAAAACTGAAGTCCCAAACGGAACATTCTATTCATCCCTTTTAACCATTCTGTTTCTGAAAAGAACAAGCAAAAATGGTAAAATAAAAAAAATCAGGATATTTTTTGTCCTTGCCCCTGGAGCATAGCATGCCTGGGGAGTAGAGATCAGTTACTGAGCAGGGGGGTGGCCAGTCCCAGGTTTTCTCTCAGAGGTAAAAAGGAAGTAGTCAAACTAATTGACTGCAACTAAGGTAACAAACTGTTATTCTCCCTTTCAAAATATATGCTTAGTGTGCAAATTCATGGTGTCCCTGACTTTCAAAAGTAAGGGTGATTAATCAGAAAAGCAGATGGAATTGATTATGCTGTTTTGCTGGAGTCACCACAGTCTACCTATTAACTACTTCTTACTGGGGACTCCAACACAGTCCACTGAAAACCTACAAGCTTTCCCAAAGGGAATTCTAATTTTTAGCACTCAGGAGTTTAAATAGTTCCGAAAGTCAACAACGAAAGTGTGCTTAACATCCCTGGTCAGTAAAGTTTGTTGATTTAGCTATTTATAATCAAAAAAATACATGATCTGAAAAACTGTAGGAGAAGAAGAAAAATATTTCTCTGTTTTATTTTTACTCATTTTCAAGCTCTGAGATCCTGGGTTTTCTGTGCAACTGATGTCATGACGTGCAAAAACGTAAATTCATGCAAGTGAAAGTCTGATTTTCAGATTTTTAAAAAAATATTTTACATGGAAAATTTTTAAATTTTTCCTGTTTTTTTTCCTTGAGATCTTAATTTAGTTTGCATTTATTTTTAAAAGTTTTGCGTCAGTTGGTGAATTTACACTGCTCTGGTGAGCTCTAATGTGACAGAGCAGGACAAAGTAGAGCTATTTCCCACTGCAGAAGGGAGGTAGGCTCCTGAGGCAGCTATCAGTGGCTGGGGCCAGAAGCCCAGAGGAGCAGCCTCAGGACTATTCCCCCAATCCACCACTTAGTCCACCATGGCCTCCAGCCAAGACTGGAAGAGCCTGTATGCCTCCAGGAAGACTGGAAGAGCCAGTATTGGTAGGACAGGACTGCTGCTGAACACTTCACCTTGCTCCAGGTGCACCCTTGTCATTTAACCCCCACCCTCCCAGTGGTGCACCTGCACTAGAAAAGCATGGTTGCCCCCTCATGACTGTGGGCTTGGCCTGTCAAATTTGTCCCCAAATTGGTGGACAGCCCACAGCCCTATCTATGAAGGATCCAACATGCACCAAGGTGCTGCAGCTCTGAGCAGGGTGGGTACTGGCTGCAGGACAGCAGGGAAGAAGCAACAGACTTTGGTAAAACCTCTCTCTTGGGAAACCAGAAAAGAATGTGGTGGTCCTACCGTCTCCACTTGCTGGGAGACTCTTGAGCATAGGAGAAGAAAGCAATAAATCTAAATCGTTCAGGGTGCATTGTAATCCACGTACAAAAAAGACCCTCTTGTTCAACCCTGTGGCAGCTGGCCACCATCACACCCTCCTTCAGGAGGGAATGGATCAGCCGACAGGAATGCGGATGAGAGGTGAATCAACTGGAGATCATCAGGAGATGACGAAACAGCAGGAAAAAAGTGTGGAAGGTGAAGGAGACAAAGATGAGGAGGAAATGTTCTCTCGTATCACCTCTTTTCCACTTCCTTTCTTACACCTTGCTGTTCTCCATATCTCTTTTAGTTAGAGATTAGAGGGGGAACTGCCAGTCTGTGGTAACACTGGTATTATCCCATGAGTGACCTACAAGCATTACAGAAGGAGCACTTTCCCCAGGTACAGTAGGATTTTTTTATATAAGAAATTATGGACACAACAAGCCCTGCTAAAAGAGACGTGCAGATGGCAGCAGTTTTTCCAATTTGAAAATGAAAAATAAAGTTTATTTGCTATTTTAAGCTTTTATTTGAGCTTTGCAAAATGAGAAATCCCATTTTCAGTCATAGGTCAAGCAAAGCTTTATAAATTACTTTTAAATAAGCAGTAGGTTTGGGCCATTAGTTAAAGCTCACTCAAATTAACATCTTTCCATTGATTTCAGTGAGCTTTATTTCATACTGTGTAGTAGGCAGAGAAAATATCTGGCCAGCATCAGTTACATTCCTTCATCTTGATTTTATTCAACCATTCATGCAAATACCATGCTTCTCTTTTAAACCATCTAAACGGAACACCAATCAAGGATCAAGTACTGAATCAATTTTATAATCATCACACTTAAATTTTCTTCTAATTTCAAGGAATCATTTTTAGCTGGATCAGAACTTGGAATACAGCACACGGTACACACACAAAAAATTTTTCAATTTGCCATATTATCTCCTCTTTGTTTGTCTGTTTGGGTTTTTTTCTTTGTTTTTTGGTGGCATTTAATTGGGTAATCTTAGAACAGGCACAGAGAACCTCTCACTTCTTTCAGCACTTTGGTTATCTTCAGATGCGTAAGACTTCAAATATTATGTGGGCTAGTGGGAAGTGTCCTAAAATAAAAAGTCTCTGCTAGAGCATCTTAATCTCAATTACCCTGTACAGATGATAGTCTATATTTTATATCTCATGCATGTGGAATACTATTTAATTGTAATGACATAATTGGTAATTACACTGGATTTGATATAATAACCCTGATCAAATACTGAGAAACTACATGCATGGTATATTTGATTCCTTTTTTCCCTTCTCAATACAACAAAAACAGTCCTGAAAATAAGAACCTGTTCAAATATCAGTACAGCATAGTTTGTTCTCATCATTTATATTCCAAGGAAAAGAAGAAAACAGGACCAAATCTAATCAAAACTACAGGAAGAGTTTAAAGACACAAAAGATAATAACGTAAATTAGAACTGGATTAGGGCCCTTAGTAAACCTATCTATTCATGCCAAAAGAGGTGATTTAATATCCAGTGGTTAAGATTCTGGGTTTGTGTCTTATCCAAAAGAATATCAACAATAACACATTGTTCTCCTACCACGATTCTGGTGGTGTTACAGCCTCTGACGTGATTCAGCACAGACTTGAAGGGACGGACACTGCTAAACATTTGGATTTTCCTGAGCTGTCACCCATTGCAGGCCAGCAGGAGATACAATATCACAGCCAAGATAACAAGATAGCTTTTGTCTTTAAAACATGCAGTTTCCTGTTGATACTATTCTGTATTGTCACATTTGCTGTCTTGTCCTCTTTTTCCTGTCACACATTCCTGCTCTAATTAAGTCTTCAGGGTACTGCACTGAGGAAACATTAGGACAGGGACTTCTCAGTGCCGGCAGAGCACCTGAGATCAGGTACACGCCCTGACCTTCACTGGAGCATCAGTGTCACAAAAGCAGATCAAAGCTTTGGTGTAGCCGTTTAATCATAAGTCGCTGCTGCTTACCCTTCTTAACCACAGGCAATAGGGCTGGTATTTGTATTTTCTGTCAGCAACTTAGCAGTTGCATTTTTCCCTTTCAGGCTCTCCACTTGACTAGGATCTCTTTGTGCAGAAGGGTGTCAAATCGGGCTGTGAGGCTGCTCCTCCAGCCTGGCTTCACCCTCATCCCCAGAGCAAAGCACACAGGACCTATCAGAAGGAGGTCTGAAGGTTGCTTTAAGGGGGTTCCTTCCTACTGGACATGTGATTATAGGACGCAGAGAGCCACCAGCATATGAAAATGACAAAATTTAAATAAATACAGGCCGTATTTTCATGCATTGCCTGTTATCATGGGACACGCTGTCCACGGTGTTCTCTCTCTCCACTGCCAGGTAATGTCAGAAACCTGTGGGTTTGGACCACTGTGACACTATGTAACTCATGTACTCCAAGGCAAAGCATAAAAAGACCCTAAATTTGAATACTGAAATATGCTAAAACAAAATTGACAAAGCCTTCAAACAATATTCTCAAAAATAGGAGAAAAAATGTCTACATTTTAAAAAAATGTGTTTTCTGATTGCCCACTTTTAAAACACGTTTCCTAAATTCCACTGCTGCAAGAAGTGTGAAAATATCAACAAGTAAAGAACACAACAAATGAAAACATAGTAAGTGAAGCCCACTTGGATCAATTTAAGGATTTTGTTTCATCAATTAAAAAAAAACTAAGTTAAAAAAACCTAACCAAAGTGGAATTTCTAAACAAGTGGTTTCAGAGTAGGAAAATGGCATTGTCTCAAAACATAGCATTTCAGCAATTTCCCAACTTTTCATTTGCTTGTACAAGCTTTTCATAAGAAGTTTCCATTATTTTACAAGTTGATCTGACAGAAAATTATTTCTTTGAAAAATTCCCAACCATTTTTCCTAGAAATATTTTTCAAACCTCTAGTGCAGTAACTATTCATTAACTTTCAAGCCTTTGTTTTGATAAAACGTATTTATTCAGCACACCAAAGAATAATTATCCAGTATGCCTGTGAGTAGAAACAATTCTGAACAGTGAGAGACAGAAATGCAATATAAAGATTTATTCCCCTCCTTCTCTAACAATAGCTGTAGAAATACATTTGAACATATGAGCTGGGTTTGGCTTGGGTAAAGTTAGTTTTCCTGAGGGTAGCTGGTATGGGTCTGTGGTTTGGATTTGTGCTGGAAACAGTGTTGATAACACAGGGACATTTTAGTTATTAATGAGCAGGGCTTGCACAGAGCCAAGGGCTTTTCTGCTCCTCACCCCATCTCCCCACTGAGGAGGCTGGGGGTGCATAAGGATGTGGGAGGAGACACAGCTGGGATAGATGACCCCAAGTGACCAAATGAATATCCCAGACTAGACAGCATCATGCTAAGAAGGAGAAAAAGGGGAGAACATTCAGAATGACGGTGTTTTTCTTCCCAAGTCACCATTATCCATGATGGAGCCCAGTTTTCCTGGTGATGGCTGAACACGTGCCTGCCCGTGGGAAGGGGTGAACATATTCCCAGTCTTCCTTTGCTTGCATGAGCCGCTTTTGCTTTACCTGTTAAAGTGTTTTCATCTCAAACCATGACTTTTCTCACTTTCACTCTCTCCCCCATCCCACTGTGGAGGGACTGAGTGAGTGGCTGTGTGGGGCTTAGTTGGTTGCCATCTGGGGTTAAACCCTGACAACACACAACTTTTCTTTTAAGCAGAAGAAAAACTGTAGGGAAAGCTGTAAAAAAACCCTCCAAACCTCTTTTGCGTGTAAATTTTAAGTTTCAGAAATTACACAAAATAAAAGTGAATTTCTGCATTTACATCTCTTCCTGATTTTTAAAAATAGCTTATTAAAGCTTAGAAAAAGTAGAGACCTAGTGGGGGGAAACGGCAATCTTTAACTTTAGAAAGAAAACCGAAAAAAGCTTGAGTCCTTTACAGAAAAACCAAGAGGTTGAGACTGCTGGTGCCATTCCTGGAGATTCAACATGGCTACAGCTATCCTCCTGAGGGGCTAGCAGGGTGGGGTTCAGGCCCTGATCCTGAACAAGGTAACATGAGAACAGCCTTCTGCCTTCACATGCACCTGAAACAAAGGTACTGGGCTGGGTGTGGAAAGAGCAGCCTGCCTGGACACCACTGGGTATTTGAAGGAAGTCAGTGGAGAAGCCCAGTGAGGATCCTGAACCTCACTAAGAAAAGGGGCTTATTCCAACCTCCTCCATTACCTTATCTTACCTGGATTCTGCTAGGCTTGAGGCAGTGCTGACTCCCAACAGCAGCTGCAGGATCTGATCCAGATTTTACAGTACAACTGCACCTATGGTTTCCAAAAGTGGTTAATGTGCAGTTCCAGTGAAAAGGGGGAGAAACACTCATGAGAATTTTCTTGGAGAAAAGAGAACTACAACCTGTACCTAACCTGATTTGAATGTATCATTATCTCTAATTTTAATTTCAAAATTGCAACAGGCATGAGCCATATTTCACTGGTCTTTTTAAGATGGTTAATACGTTTCCTTAATGGCAGTCCCAAGAAATATAAAATGTTCCACACAGAGAACTAGATTTTGAATTCTTTTTCAATTTGTTTGGAAGTTTAATTCACCACAAACATTCCTTTCTTGACCAGAAAGTTCTTTATCTACAGCACACAGAAAAAAATATGTTCTTGTGGGACAAAAAAAGGTGATATCATCTGATTTGGGATGAAACACCAAAAGCACATTTAATTTCATGCTGC
>WEIT01033490.1:0-57497 GCA_013389985.1 Dryoscopus gambensis
CAGGCAAAGGAAAAAGGCTATTCACTATTCCCTCACCTTTCCCTTCAGAGTCCAGGGAGCTTCTGTCTGCTCAAGCTATTTTCAGTTCCTAAAATTCTGAACCAAGTTATAAAGACAAACACTGTTTCCCTGAATAACACTGAAAGGAAACACATTCTCCTATACATTACCAGCATATACTGGACATCATTCATNCAGATTATCTCAGCTGGCTTCTGCAGGACGCACCCCAAATTTCATGTTTTCTTCATTGCAATCACTCCCAAAACATTTTATGCCACTGGGAGCATTCTGGACATGGCACAAAGAGAACAGTTTCAAGCAGTGTATTCAATAGATGAAGAAATATTACTTTATGCACTGTTGTCCAAGCAAGAAGCATCTGAAAAGCCTCAGAGCAAGACGAGTCTCAAACAACTGAAATTATATAACAACTGAAAAAAAGCAAGAGTCTCTACTTCTAGCAATTATACCTTATTTACCTAATAATTGACAGCTTTTTACATTTTTTTATACAGAGGTTAATAGCCCATACACAATAAAGAAAATGGCAATGGTAGGAACTCTTACTGTGGTGCAAACAGCAAATCCATTAGAATAAATTTAAAGAGAGAGAGACTACACTTTACAGCTTAGTAACTATTTCAAACTAAATAGATGTTGGAAAAGAAATAAAAAGAAATTTTAAAAAACCTACCCTTCTTTTTATACTTATTAAAGTGGCGCCGTCCTTTGCCAGTAAGCCAAAAACAAACAGAATGAAAATAAAATAATGAAAAACCCACACAAGGAGAACAGGAAAAGAAATTGCGAATAACATAAATCTGAATAATTAGAGTTCTTAAAATCAGATTAAAAAGTCAACTGATCAAACATCGCACAGATTTCTAGTTTAAAAAAATCCAAAAGCCTTCATTTCATTTAGATTAAAATATTAAACATGTTTCTTATTACATTGCATAATCAACTGAAAGTATCTGCTAAATGGCAACTTCATGGCAGTTGACATAAGCTACTTGACTCCATTTTTGTCCCTCTTTCACAAATTGGACACCATCTCTTAGCAGGCTATGCTCATCATATCAATGTAGAAATCCCATATGATGGTGCATTGTTCACCTTTTCAGATTAGCTAAAGACGCTTATGATGCAAATCCAAGTATTTTAAAATGCAAAATTAAAGGAGGCTCTGCTCACAGTTGCAAAACAGTGTTTGACAGTGTCTTTGGAAGTGGTTTTGTTAAAGGAGTGGAAGAGTTGCATGCCCTTCAAATACCTTATGAGATGAAATGAAATTATAGCCAACTCTGAGTCACTTCTAGGAACAACTCATTGTAACACTGAACTGCATTCCCAAGCGGTGAAAGGCAGGACACGATGAAGGATGCCTGCTTGCACATTCGCCACAGACTTTGAAAATCCAAACTATGATCAGACATAAACAGCAAGAATTCTAAGCAAGAAGGACCTCTTGATATACTTCAGTGATTTTATCATAGAGGTTACAGAAAAATAGAGCTGATTAGAAGAAGGTGACAACACACCCAAAAATAAGATAATCATAGCTGCATGTCTGATTCTTTAATTGATCCTTGGCCAGACCAGCACTTTTCACCAATACCTCCCACACATAACTGTGGACAAGAGGTTATTCACAGTGCAGTTCAATCCACAGCAAATCTTCCACTGGCTTTAACTGTACACACTTGCTTTATCAGGATACATCTCCACACGGAATTATCTTCTGATTATCAGATTTTCTTTTTCTTTGTATGCCATATCTTATCCACATGAGATCAAAAGGTATCATTACCTTTTTTCTATGTTAGATGAAATTCTTTAACCTTAATAAGGTTAAACTCCAAAGGGAATCTTGCCTAAGCAAGAATGGAGTAAATCCCCTGATACCAAATATGTAATAATAAGCTATTTCCACAGAATGAGAGTGAGAAATACCCCACACAGTGTTTGGCAGGGGTGTTTGAGAGGCTGAAGTTTGCTCCATTTCAATCAGGGTATGAAAGTGTGTTACAGCCTGTGGGTTGGGCCAAAAGCTCATCTCTTTCCAATAATTTTCATAGTATTTTCTTGAAGCTAATGGATCTGAATCTGTGCTCTCACAGCCTTCCTTCATTCTTATCCTTTAGAACCTTGTGGATGGAGGGGTCCCTGTGCACTGCCTGCAAATGGTTTGCAGAGACTCCCCTGATGACTCTGCCTCTGATGGTCTCAAGGTCAGCCCTGTAACAGGGTATTTGTGGGATAAAGGATCATGTTTCCTATCTATCAAATTTGGGGTTCACCCAAAGGGAAGCTCTCAGACTGCTGTTGCTGCATGGACCAAGTTCTAAAAGCCATCTGAGGAGCTTGTTCAAATTTCCTTCATATTTCTCTATCTGAGTCTTGCCTCAAATTATTTTATAGTGGAGAAATGAGATATTGAAGATGCATTGCTAGGGAAAAAGTAATTTTTAAAAATGAAATCGCAAAATAATCATTATCCTTCCATACTTGTGACAGTTTAAACATAAATTTAACATTATGGTAGATATACATTAAACATGCGTCCACACATGTAATATTCTGGAAAAGGTGCCATTCTCTATCTCATTTTACTGTGCTTTACCATATCCCAATTTTGATTTCTGTCTCCTGAAACTGCTCTCACATGTGAAGAACATTCAAGTAAGCAGAAAAACCTGTGGCTGTGAGAACAGGCATGACAGTGAAACAGGTGAGGCAAAGAGCCCCAACACCCAGCTCTCAGGGTAACGCTGTGCAGCTGGGCCTGCACAGAAACACGGTGTCAACACACCCATGTTCTCATTTTGTGTAGTTTTTCAAGCTTCTTTGTTCTTTAGAAGTACCATGATGTCTGACAAGAAAACAGTAGAAGAGTTGAAGGAAGCTTGCATGAAACCATCTCTGCTTTTGAGGGGAAAGAGACAACACAGAAAGGACAAAGCAGGAAGCAGAGGGAATGCACTGCGGGGCAGGAGAAGCCTGAAGATACAGTTTGACAAGCACCCTATAAAAAAGCTATTTATCTGTCACAGCCTGAACGAAGTATTTTCTAGCACTAACACAGCATACAGTATTGCACAGAGGTTCAGTAGACAATGCAGGATTGCTCCACAACTCAAAATGCAAATGAGTTGATATAATGGCCATGTATGTGTGAAGGGTGGCAGTGAAGCACACAGTCACTGCATGCATACTTTCACAGGTTAACACCACAGAAATGCATAGAGCTGTCAGTCCGTATTTATAGCTCACATTATCACACCATTTACTTTGTGGAATACAGATATCTCCTCTCTATATTTACCAGCTGTCTTAATTTCTCAGGTAATCAAACAACATGCATGCTGTATTGCAAGTGTTCTGTAAAATGAGCAGGGTGAGCACTGAAATATCAGCCTTAGCTTTTCAAGGCCCTTGGGGTCTCTATTTTTCATTTTTTTTTTGTACTGAGGCACATTCAAGAGCCAAATGTGGAGACAAAAGCCAGAAATTACTCACTCCAGTACAAGTGCTATAAGCAGCCACTCAAGGAGTATTTCATAGACACATGGATATGCTACTGCAGTGAGAGAGGTGAGGCACAATGAACTCTCCTCACGACTGCATCAGGAGCCTAAGAAGAAATGGGCAAATTTCTAAGGTCCTTCAAATTATTTCAAAAAAGCTTTTAAACACCAGGCTTTCCCCCTTGGAACACTAACAACCCTGTGGAAAATAACTGTAAGCATGATATTGATAGTGTGGCTAAAACTCACACAAATTAGGAAGGAGGCAAACTGTAAAATGTTCTCAGTGTGCTCAGGAGCAGACGGGAACACAACCAAGCCACTGAATTTAGACAACATATCTGCTACTGGCTGTACAAACTAAAGAGGTCCTCCTTTATGAATATTTTCCCTGAGACTGCTATCCAAAACTCTCAGAAAAACTTAATAAACACATACTGCCAATCTGTAGATGTCATTTAGATTTCTGCTTAATCCTTGATAGCAATGTATTTCCCAGTTTTAGTTGTTAAAATTTACAACTGACATTTCAGAAAATGTTTATTTTAAGATTTTATCAGGTCCTACCTATTTTTCTACATAAGGCAAAGTTCCTTTGGTCAAAGAGCAATTTTATATTCAAGAAAGACGCTTTGTACTAGAATGAAGGCTCAGGCAAGCCAGATTATATACTACATTCTACCAGTGAAGACAATCAGTCTTTTCTTGCAGACCAACTAATGATTATCAGAAAGCATTGATAATTCATCCACTTTTCCAGAAAATAAATATTTTCTGCTATTTCTGCCTATTACCTTTGCCACAGAAGAAGCTGTAGCTATGCAAGCTCATTGGCAATGTGGCAATACTTTCTCTTGATCATATTTAACTTGAGATCTAAGAAAAAAAAGCAAATTGCTCTATTTGAATCTAGCTCGGACCCATGCTACCCGTGTAGATCACAAACACGCACTGTGGTTATTTGTAAATATAGGGAAAATGATACCTTTAGCACAGTCTGCTCCATGAAATCCTGGAAAACAGTGGCAGACACCTGATACACACTCGCCATTCCCATGGCAGTGACGTGGGCAGTCTTGCACTGAGTCTGAAATTAAAGCATCACAGGCACATTAATTGGTTGGTTCCTATTTAGGCTACAGATTTTTTGTTCAATTTTTGTCCACTTGAATTTGTCTTCAATGCTTAGAAGAACAACCCCTAAGAATATAAACACCACAAGGTTCAGGTGAAGCAGAATGCACTGAGTTTTATGGCAGCATGAGTAAGTGTAGAGACCTAGCAACATACCAAAGTCACATATTATGTTTTGGGCACTATTAGAACCCAAAGTCTTCTGATAGTGCTCAAATCCTCTGTTCCAAAAATAGGCAGGACCTCTTAAGACCTCTACAGCCATGTTTGAGCTTATGTTATGTAGCAAACACAACACTTCATTAGGAAAATCAACACTCTCCCTTTTCCAATGAGACTTGGTTCTTGCACAACCCCACTCGGCCATGGGAAACTGATTATGCCAAGGACTGTGTCTTCTTTTCCTTCTACAGGCATTTAAAGCCTCATAAATTAAGCTGACAAAAATATCTACTGAACATGACAAAGAGGAGCTCTTTTGCTCTGGCAAATCTATCCGAGCCTTGAAAAAATGAATTTAAAATGTGCAAGTGGCTGTGCAAGAGGATGAAGTAGAGTTCTGTAAAAACAGAGGACAAAGTTTAATATTAGAGTTTGAATGGCCTACTGAAATGTTGATGACTTCAATAATATGAGAAGAGTAGACACATCAGCCTGACAACATTTCAGCTGTACCAAAATACTTATTTTCCATGATTTCTGTTATCATTGGATAAAGCATACACTACTTTGCATAATAACAACCTAAAAATAAAATTTATTTTTTGAAATTAATTCTTAAAATTATTTTTATTTGAAAAGTGTTGGATTTCAGCAGAACATATTTTCAACATTGAATTACTGGAACAAAAACCTAATTGGAATATTACTCTTCACTATCACTCCCTGTTATTGTGGGACCTGTGGTTCCAAACTAAATGGTTCTGGCAGCCCCAGGCACCAAACCAAGTTGCTGTACAATACAGAAAATAAAATCTGTATTTGGAACTCACAGAACTAGAGAGTATTTTTACTTGTCAAATTAAACTACAAAGAAGAAAAGGATTAAGTAGTACTTTACATCTAATTTCACAGTTTTAGGACACCAAATACAAAAATTCTAAAGCAACTTTTCAAAGCGATGTCATTAGCTTGGCCTCTTGAAATGATTCATGTAAACAATGAAAAGAAAAATTGAAATGTAATGCTCAAAGATATCAATTTGTCTCATGAAGAAGCTTGTTTATAGATTTATTCATTATTTTGCTTCATGGCACACAAAAGCATTTTCTGTGTATTCAAAATCATGGTAAATTTGGTATTGTCTGGGAGTTAACATAATTTCTGTTATTCTTCCTCCTCTTCCACACCAGAGAGACGTTCAGCTGTCTCAGAGCCTTTCATTATGAAGCATCTGATACAAGGTGTGTGTAGAACCACCTCTGAACCAGATAAAACACTATACTTTTCTCCAGATTTCATTTCAATTGCTATCATTGCACTATCAAGTAGCCTACCTGGCTATTAGACCTTTGATGCTCTTAAAAGCTATAGCCATGACCAGGCAACTCTTTTAAGGGCAGCTTATAATATCCTAGGGTTTTCTAAGCACAACAGGGGCATAACAAGATAGAAGCACAAATGTTCTTGTTTTTAGAGACGTGTAAAAAGCCTTCTATGGGGAAATATGCAAATATATATTTCAACATTCAGAGAAAAGTATTTTTTACATCTTAATTCAGGTTAACAGAAACAATTATGTTTGTACTTAATGACAGTACTGATTACCCACCCACACCCTTTGGGACTTAGGCCAACAAACTGAACGTTAACTAATGTAAAAGGAAAAAAACCCTAAGCTTCATAGTATTAATCAGGCAAGACTAGAAAATACCTCTGACTATTTTTCATCAAGTCTAAAAACTCACTTGTACTTCTTACAGTTTCTCTTTCCCTAACTAACAGGAATTACAGATTTATACAACACAGTGCCATTTAACACTTCACCAGCCAGGACAGAGTATCACATAGGATACCTAAGAATTTTTTATACCACTGTGATAAGATGGTCAGCAAAGTTCATTAAGTGTTTCAAAGGTCAACAAATCTAATAAAGCTTGGAGAATTTAGACTCAGTTTGATTTTCAACTGAATGTAATCCTATTCTAACAAAACTGCAGCTGGATGTTCTTCCACCACGTTGAGGAGATGATTCACTATTAGGTGAGTAGTAAGCTGTAAAACAACATACAGCTAATTAACTGACTCAATTAATCTCTAGGGTGGCTGCAAACAATAATCTCATTTGCAGGTATCAGTTTCTTGAGCTGTCTTTCCACCAAGATTAAACAGCTCTCCTGTTGGATACTATTCCACCTGGGTGTAAGGAAGCTTCTTCAGAGAAGCAAACAAAAAGTATCAAAATGACAGAGATAAGGGAGAGGAATATTAGCTGGGGGATGCTTCAAACCACACTGAACTTATCTGAGCCTTGTTTTCCAAAACTAAACTTGAGATCTATAGGAATGCTAAAATATTAAGAAAAAACCAAGTGAATAAAGTCAGCACACCCCATTACTGACTCTCTGCCAGAGTAGTGTTGAGAAAAAAAATGCACAGCATAACATAAGGACAAACAGGCCAGATACTGAGGACTGCAGGAAAATATTACAACTTTCGGTAAGGAAAGATATAAACAGAAAGGAAAAATGCCCAGCTTGTGGAAATACCTACCCAAAATGACTGTACTGAAGGAGACCACTTCTTTGTCCTTGCCATCGTTGTAAAAGGCCAGGTGCCACAAACCCACATCCAAGTACTGAACAAACACGGCCTCGTTCTGAACCAGGGTCTGAATGCTCCGGCGTTCCCGCGGGGACTCCACCACGCTCCACTTCTCTTTCCCATCCAAACGTTCCATGAAATCATACTGCAGGGTGAAAAAAAAAAAACAAGAGGAAAAAAAAAAAAGAAACACAAACAAAACCCCAAACAGACCTGAATATAGGGTATTCCAGCTCAAAATCTGACCCTCTATATTCTCTTTTACCTTGTCATAAAATGGTATTTCTGGAAGAAATGTGAAACTAACATTTACTAGTTGACCATGGAACATAAAGATTCTGTATCTATAGAGATAATATTAAAATCTAAAATAATATAAAATACTTTTACTCTTTCTTAAACAGTGACCTAGAATTATGCATCTTTCATCTGCATAGGTGATCATAAAATGTACAAATTACAGGACAGTTTTTGAGAATTAATTCAAAATCTATTATTTGACCTATTAATGTTAGGTTCCTACACAGCTTTCAGAGACCCAGGAGACCCACACCCTTTTCTAAGCAATCACCTACAATAAATTCTTTTTGCACCAGGAACTGATATCTGAGATGTAACTCCAGACATACCATTGAATGGAAGCCCCCAGAACGTGAAACAGGAATAGCACAGACAAGAAATGGGTTCACCTAATATAATTCATCATCCAATAAAAATACACTGCACAAGTTTTACATCACAGAATAAAAGTTGCTTACCTGAGGTTGTATGTGGAACAATCAGGGAAAGTGTGATACAAAACCCAGAGGGAGCATGGAAAGGAATAACACAAATAAGGGAATTGAACTTATATTAAGGAAAACTGAGAATTTATGTTTGGATGGTTTCCAAGTAAGGTAGAACATTGCATTAATCTTTCGAAAAGGGATCAAACAGAGCAAGTGATTATTTAGAGTATAAGAGTGATGGCACCATTAATGGCATGAAACTAAAAAAAGAAAGAAAGAAATTTAAGATGAATGTCAGATAAGCTTCTCATCTATTAAGCTCAGTAAATAGCCTCCCAATGGAGATGCCACAATTAAACAGGACTGGAAGAAATATTGGTTAGTCTACAACAGGGAATAACTGCATAACAAAGCAGCTGGACTAGCCGTCCTAATAGGCTTTTTTTCTGTCTTTAATGTCTGTGATTCTGGAGCTCTCAAGCTCAACTGAGTAGATCTCATAGTCCCTATCTAAGGAAAGCCCTTAAGAAACAACAAAAACAATATATCTAATCTTTTGATAGCTGTATAACAAGTCCCCTATGAAAACACATCTTGTTTTAGACACATTTATCTGTGTAGGAGTAGATAGAGATAGATAGACATGTCTAAAGAAAGATGTGTTCAATAAAATACAGTAATAGCATGTGCTTGCTTGCCAGTAGCTTCATTACATTTCCCTCCGTTCTCTCTAACACTTACGGGCTGTGCCCACAACAGCTACGAGCAAACATCCACCTTCCCTCGCTTTCAGTTTAAACAGAAAACCGTAATCTTGCCTCCTAAATTGAATAAACACCCAGAGAGGGCTGCCTTGCACACCGCATTCCACTCATTAACTGTGAGTCCTAGCAAATTATACATGATACATGACAAAATAATGAAAATTCTCCCTTGTAGTGGAAGAGACAGACAAATTTAACACTCTAGTGCCATCACGTCTATCTAAAACTGGGGTATAAAACCTCACCTTTCCAGCTGAAAACGTCTTATGTACCAGCAATATAGAGCCCTGGCATACTCAGCCTTACAACAAAGGGAAATGTCTGGAAGAACTGTTGTCTTCCTGGTAAACATGTGGAACTGACACTGGCCTGCAGCCACAAAGGAAACCCATGGCAGGGAGGAATTTGAGCCCAAATCTACTAATGCTGACAGCTATCATCACAGTGACTGCATTATCCACTCTATTAGCCTATGCTTTTAAATGAGGGACAAAGCAAGACAAGTGGAATAAGAAGTTTCACTCAGTATCAGATTGGCATCCACTTGAGCTGGTTTGCACATATGATTTTTATGGGGAAATATAAATCAGATAAATTAGTAAAATTCAGGTAAACCATGCCAGAGATGTAGAGAATTCTGGCATGCCAGTAACTTTCCGCATATCTGAGGTACCAAACACACGTGCATCTATCTCTGAAATCAATGACATTTGGAAAGATTGCTAAAGCCCATTGTCTAACAGTCAGAGGTTAAGGACAGGCTCATCACCTCCTCGGGAAATGTTATTACTTGGGCAACATCTTGGGAAAAAGAAATTGTGCTCTTCAGAACAATTGTTCACAAAGGGTCAACTAAGGAAGCAGCAATAAAAGCTGACATTTCTCACTGGCAACATGCTGTTCGTCTCTGCTTGTGCTGGCAGGTTCCTCTGCCTCCCTCTGTTTGATGCTGATTCTACCTCATAGAGTAGAGGAGGCTCAGCAGTTGGCCAGATCGAAGGGGAAGAGTTTTCAGCCTGAAACTGCTTGAAGTAGTTTTAGCTGCAGAATCTCTTTTCACAATGATGGGGTGTGACCCAGTGAGAGCAGGTCCCTTGGCACAATGATTTTAACTTTGGTACAGTTAAGACTGGTATTGCCCCTCTTCAATCAAACTATGACAAATAATTTAATGCTCAGGCAAAAGCAAAATGACTGAATCTGGATAACTCTGTGAATGTTGAAGTACCAGTGCAAAGTGCTACAGAAAATAATACATTTTTATCCCTCTATGGATTTCTCAGGACCGAGGGAAAAAAAGAAGGAAGTTAATGTATCTGTTGGTGGTTCCCTGGGTGTATTAATCTTAATATGTCAGTAAGGACTAGGTATATGTGCACCAAAATCGAAAATCCGTGACTGACGGGTCACCAAGATGACACTGTGAACTCATAAGCAGATAAGATTTCTTCACATGCTTGGCTGAATCATCATTTTGCTTTTCATGGCCCTGTTGATTTTCTGATTTACCACCCTTGCATGATTAATTACTTTTACATAATGTTGTGCTGAAGATATCACTCTTGCTTTAAAGCTACTTATTGGCATATATGAATAAATTAAAAGACCCATCTAGGAAAAGGAGGCAAGTAATTTCATGATCATTAAAAAGCAACTGTGGAATTCTTAATCTAACGCACACACACAGCTGCTAAGGAAGAGGCCACTAAATCACATGAATTAGGGAACGGACATGTCAAACCAAACTAAATCTCTGAAGTAATTTGGAAGTTTCACTGACTTTTGGCTTTTTTGTTTTCTTTTTTTATGATCCTTTCTATTTCATGGCTTCATACTGAAAGTCACATAAAAATGGCTAAAACTGCTCAGGAACTACATGCAGCAGAAATCCCAAATGACTACATCATCAGAGTTCAATTTTGCAGCAGGGAGTACTTACTATGATTAAAGCTCAATATAAGCAAGTGACTTGCCAGCCTACATCGCTAAACAAATTCCAAATTCACTCTCTCGGTGAGCTTGTTTATTTTTACTACCCAGCATACTGAAATCCTACTGCTTACTTTTATTTACAAACCTAAAATCTCATGCTAAGTTCTTTCTGGGCAATTTGTTTTTATAATTTCTCCATTCAGTGCTTTCTACCCTCTGATGCATTTTATTTGTAGGCTAATAAGGACTTTCTCTTTCCAGTAACCATGGGGAGTCAGCAAAACAGTTTTGGAGCTTTACACCTACGGTTGTGACTGCACCACTGCTCAAGGCCATCCATCCAGCACAGACCCACCAGAGGAGCCCAGTCATACACAGAGGAAGGGAACCCCTCGTGACCACCGCAAAGCAGAGAGAGCTCACAGGGCTCAGGACTGGAAATGCAGAGAGCCAGCATAATCTTCAGGGATTTTCTTAGATTTGAAACAATTTGCATGCCTCCACAAAATGCCTAAGAGTTTTTGAGATTAGGAATTGAAAGATCTCCTATAGCTCTTGTCTCAATAAGGGATGGATATTCAACAGGAGAGGGAGAGCATGCTTGGCATTGTGGCGGGCATTCGCCTTTATGCCAAAGCCCCGTAGGATCTAAGCAGCCAGAAAAACATATGGCAGGGAAACTTGTTTGCAAAGTGCTCTAAAATTAGCTCTTCATAAAATCCAGTTGGTAATTATTCATTAAAATACAGCCATGAAACATCTGACACCCACTATGGCAGCCAAGCGGTTTGTTCCCACATTTGATGTGTCACAAGCCAGCCAGTTCAGGCCAGCACCCAGCGCTCACAGCCCCGTGACCATCAGGTAACTCTGAGGTGCTCAGAGCACCTAACAGTGTTTGAGCACTTGCTAAAAATCAAGGGAACACTGACACTCCCCTGCTCTCCAAGTTTTTTTTCAAATAAAGCCATTTCCTGTTCTGAATGAAAAGAGTTTTCATTTTGACATGAAACATTTGTAAATATAAAACACAGGGCTGGAAATGAAAACAAATGCAGCTCCATGCACTGCCTTCTTCTGACATTCCAGTGAAGCTCCTATCAGGTTACCTCATTTCATGCATCATTTGGAACGTGCTACCAGCATGTAGCAACATCATAATTGCTGTAAGCTCTGCAGAGTCGCTTCATGCATTATTTGACATTTGTTTTCTATACATTATCAATTCTATTAATATGACTCTCTTCTACTAAATTCCTATTGATCATTCAAGCCTGCAATGTGCAGTTTGTTTTTTCTGCATAGCACTACACAGGTTGGAAGGCTTTTGCTCAAAAGCTCTGCATTCCTGTTTGCAGTCTGCTTGCCACTCAAAACTGTGTATTTGCCTCTCCTCCAGAGCTCCACTCCCCATGCACATGGCACACAGGCTGCATCCAGACAAGTTTACAGCTACATCAGTTTGACTGACTAAACCAGGCATTTGGAATATTTGCTAAACAGTAATACTGAGAAGGTTAAATCTCAGCAGGGCTCTCAGACAGGAACTGCATCTTGTTGTCTCAGGTTAATCATGTACCTAATTTGCTGATTATTGACTTGTTCCCACAAGGGATTTTACTCAGCTTGACATATGAGCACTGATCAGTGATGAACTGTCAAGCTGTTCACTGCTTTAGAGCTCATGTCCCTAACCTACAGAAACAAGGATTTTAAATTTCAATTTTAAAATATCGTCTGGTGTCAGCTTCAGACTATTTTCATTCATACAAAAGTATTGTGCTCTTTTCTGTCAGAACAAGGCTTCTTTTCACTAACTCAGGTCTGTAACAGCTTGCCTTTCTCATTCTAAAATAATTTCTCTTGGTACCAGCTTAACTGAATTTTGATTGCCGGGCAAAAATGCCAAGGAATCTCCTGCTGTATTACCCTATTAACAAGCACCAGGACCCTGCATGAATGTGGGAAAGTTTATGCTGGTTTATACTGCAGATTCAGACCAGATGTATACTAGTTTATATACAGTGGATTTCATTAACCCCACTTATGAACAGGTTTAGAACTGCTTCCTCTGAAGACTGGAAAACAGGTCCTCTGAGGAGGAATCCAGCTCAAGAGGAAACACAGATGATATTTCTCATTATTTAATTTACACAAAGGTCACAAAATTTATATTCTATCCATGTGAGGTGGAATGAAAGAAAAAAAACTTTGCCTGATCACAGCCTTCTCAGATGAGAACATGATAATGAAACCTAGAACAAATACATCTGATCATACTGCAATATAAAGTTCATCTTGAATTAAAAAAAATATTTTATGCTACCAGCTACTTCCAACTGGATTTCTTGTAAAAGATACAGGCATATGTCCATCACGTCTTAGTCAAAAAATTTAAATTAACCTGTATTTATTGCAAACTTTGATGATTGCTTTGGAGCTTTGGTTGCCCTAAGTAATTTTCATTTCATGATTTATACTTCTGTTTGTTTTCCTCAACTAAATTGCCATTTTATTCATGATGGAATAGGGAAAGTGAGCACCACAATTCTGAATTAAATGAGACATGCGCAATGAATGATGCCATTACCTCGCTGGAACAGCTGAAGATCCACAGACATAATTTCACCCTCAAGACAACATATTGAACGAAGCATTACAGCCAAAATCAAAATACTCTTAAGAAAGGCTCCCACCCTGGAACATATTCTCTGTAGATATATTTTTTGTGTTGCCTGGATGGCTGGAAATGACTGAAAATCAGTCAACAGCCCTCTGCAATTTCCCAGTTTTTTTAAATCCTTGTATCAGATTTCAGGACACCATGTGCTAATGTGTAGTTCATGGAAAACTGACCACATGTCCTTCCCTCCTTGGGCTGTGCACTGCTGATCCTCATTTTTTACCACTCTAACACATCCATTCAGTAACTCACAGAACATTTTAGAACAGCTTTTTTACAGTAAGGTGATGGACTTTGCACAGCCCAAGTTCCTTCTTCACAAATTCTTAGAAGCAGAGGTAATAAACCCACGTAAACCTCCTCACTCCTTTACTCCTAACTCTGATCAAAGATTTTGGTCCTCAGCTCATCATTTTTGTCTTGTAGATAACCGGGTAGTTTTATCCCAATTCGTGCCATGATTATATCAGAGATTTAAAACCTTGTTTGAATGGCAAGGATATAATTACTTCTTTTATAAATGTATTGTTGAAGTATGAAACAACCTAAAAATGTTAATACCAGGGTGTTCAGTCCAATATCACAAATGAAGGAATCCATAGGAATCCCTAAGCTTGGATTCTGTAAACTCTAACATAAACCTAACATAAACCTAACAAAGATGTTCTAGACTTTTGCATTCTGACATTCAAAGCCAACAAACACATTGATAAAATACCTGGGCATGTGATGGGGGGAGTCCTCTTCTTATATAAACACCAAAAAGAGCATCCTTCCCTAAGGATATGTTGAACTTCAGGAACTGTGGCTGGCTGATATGGATCTGAGACCTCCAAAAAACTCCGGGGGGCACCTCCTGGGTGACCCTGTGGCCAACTTCTGTTTCTCCACTATCTATGCTGCTATTCCTAGTGACCCATGGTCCTATAAAACAAAAGCAAAGATAAATCAAATGAGATAACTGGTTTTAATATAGGCAGTTTTATTAATTCAAAATGAACATCTGTGGCAGTGACACCTCTTAAATCAAGCTGTAACTTTTTTATTCTGATGCAATCTGCCTGCTGTTTCAATAAGTATGGAAGAATTTGGCCCTTATATTTGAAGTGAAAACTCTGCAACCTTTTTTTTCCGTGGAACATCACCAATCTTCTCATCCCTCAAACTATTTATTTTGTGATTGCTCCTCACTGATCAAATAGCAACAGTAGAGAGTCAATTAAGCACATGTGAATCTCCCTGTGCTCTTTTCAGTTGCATCTTGTTCACAACCAGGGTATAAAAAAATTGCCAGAAAAGTCAACTGAAGGGTAACTTCAATTAAATGAACTGATTGCAATTTTTTATTACCACTGTTTTCTTCACTAAAGTAGTCCAACGCACTTTAGGACACAGACAAGAGAGTTGACAGAAGAAATAAAATGCACACAGAAGGGTTTAGAGGACAATTTCTGTACTCTAACATGCATCTTCTCCTTGAAACAAAGTTAGGACAACTCAGTGCAGTGCCTTTTAAGTTCTCTCTGCCTGAAGCAGGGTCTATCTACAAGTCTTTCTCCCTCATGCTGTGGTTAGTTAAAAACCATCCTTTGTTGGTTTTCCAGCATGCATTATTGAAGACAAGACACAAGACCTTTCTGGTTGAGTGCTCTGGCTTCCAGCCCCTGAAACAGTCAACTTTTAAAACATGGCACAAATCCCTTCTGTTCTCAGCTGAACAGGTTCTGAGGGTACACATATTTTAAACATGGAGTTAGCAGTGGTTTTAAGCTACAGTATGCAGCAACGTTTGATTTCGTGTTCTGTATTCCCAAACAACATGGTGAGAAATCAATTTAAAAATTCTTACAACAGACACTAAAATAACCAGAAAACCACAGAAAAGATCTGTTAACAATCACAGAAATTTAAAGGTATCACTAATACCACTATTGACATACACTGGATGGTACTGATACCCCTGATACAACCTGAGAGCATTTGTAAAAAGCTCAGCGTTTACTTCATGCTTTTTTTTTTTTGCCATGGTGTAATGCTATTTTCAATAAATGACAAGTTACTTTTGAAATATATTCTAGCACTGTATGAATGTAATGGGATGGCACAGAATAACATATAATTCCAGCAGGTAAGTGCGTAACAGCTTTTCTGTCGTGACTATCTTTAATTGAGAGAGCTGCAAAAGCATGGTTTCAATTATAGATTCTAAATTATCTATGTTAGCAGCACTTACACTTGTACATAATGAAACAGATACCATGTTGGCAGTGTTTTGAAATGGTAAAAGAATGCTCTGAATACCAACTGCTACACAGTTTTTGGCAACTTGTTTGTTTTTTCATTTTCCATGATAATGGGTCTACAATAACATCACTGCACTAACAAAGAAAGAGAAAGCAGAAGAAGCTGCAACCACAGGCTGCAAAGAAAGGAAAAATGCCTGAGGGCGTCAAGCAATGTGCCCTTAGAGCCACCAGAAGCACTGAGAGCAACCAGATCCAAACACGTCCTGCTTCATGGAGACTACAGGATTTCATCTGTAATGGATTACTGCAACAGAGGATAGATATCTCAAGGTTCCTATCTCAATGAAGGCAGCCACCAAGTCACTAGAATTTAAATTAGGCCTTACCCACCCACATGGAGAGGAAAACTGGGGACAGAACACACAAAAAATCACCTGTTGCATGTTATACTGGAATCACTGGCAGAGCTGGGGAGTCAGCTTAAGACTGCAGGCTCCTTCACCTCCTTTGAGAACATTATGTTTACCTCACATTTCCAAGATATGGTAAGAAATGATGAATATCTTTTCAATATTCTTAAAAAGTGTGCCGTAAATAATTTCTTTGGAAGCAGAGTGTGCATTCTTTAATGAATATCAACTGTATCTAATCTGAAAAAGGCTCCTCGACACACTCCAAAGAACCTTGTTCTTCAGGAGCAATATATCCATAGCCAACCAGTCAGAGAAAAAGCTATTTCCAGGAACTATTATTATCCAGTGCAGGAAATGTACTGATCATGTGAATAGTAAGGCCACCATAGTCTCTGCTGGCAGTTATAGTTTCACTGGCTATTAAAGGAACTCCAAAACTGTCAGTGACTTTTACTAATTATGTTGCTTCTAAATCTGTTGAGTATATATTCTCTAGAATTGTAACTTTGTAAGTAAATCTAATTCAATGGAGGATCAACGTTAATATTTCTGGATAAATTTAGTCTCAGCTTCATTTGGATTTCCAAAATTCTGCTTTGTATTTTTATCTGGGAAAGGGCATTTTTCAGGACTCAAGAATCCTCAAATACCTCAGTTAAGCTAAAATGATAAAATTTCAGCGAACAGGAGAACCAGAGTTACATTCCTACTACTTCAGCATGCAAAGGTAAAAAATACATTGGATGTCAGACTTTCCCAAAACTAATTACTAGAAGATGATCATTCTTTTGTATTTCTCATCAAAATTTTGAGGTTATCATGTTAAAAATTGGTGAAAATTGAAGATAAGACAATTGAATTTGTAGTTATCAGTGAGCCTAGAGACATGATTCAGGTTTCTAATACTGAAATGATTCAGTTCAGTTTGATATTATCCTTGGAAGCATCTCCCCACAGATGCTCTTTTATTTTTCTCTACAACACAAATGACCTGGTTTCTAGCTCTCCAAACCACTCCTTCTGGAAGATCTTAGGAAAATCTCCCCAGGAAGGGAATTGTGACAGGGGTTCAACACAGCAGAGGATTTTAAGAGCAGGTTAGATGAACAGTTCTCACAAGTGATCGAGATATATTTAACCTGCAGCAAAGAATGGGGCAGATGGGTGACTCTTTTCAGGCTGTATTTGTGTAGCACAGCACGCTCTATACCCAGCCTGTGCCACATCTGCCAGGAACAGCTGCTGCCTCACCTCTGCCATGCTGAAAGGATCCTTTCCTTTTGCTTTTAAGAATTTAAGTCCTGACAGCCTGTTTTTATGGAGCTACATTACAATGCCGAAATAACAAAATTTAGAAATGCTTGAAAGTTGTACTAAAATCTAGGTTTGATATTTGCAAATTTAGCTAATAACTTGTAAAGTTTTAAATCCAGCAAGATATCAATAAACTTTAAAGATTATGCATTATTGAATCACGCTCTCATAAATTGCTGCTGAGTTACCCTTGTTGGTATGAGACACAAAACTAATGACAGCATTTTGGTTCTACTCCTTGCTCTGATACTGCCAGTGCACCTGGGTTGGTCATGATCTTGCTGCTCTCAGATGTCTACTTGTGAAACAGAATTCTTAATAATGACAGAATTATCAACAATTCTCACCTTGAAGATGAGGAAGGCAGAGCAGTAAATAAAAATATTACAGGAGGTGTCTCAGCACTGACCTCTTCATGTTCTTTCCTCCCCAGGATATAAATACAGAGAGGAATTGCAAAGTAGATGTGACCACTGAATCTCTTTTCTTAGATAATAGGCTTAAGTTTATTTTTTTTTAACCTGAAAAGCAGACAATCATCCTAGCTTTTGTATTTGCAATGCCTTTTTCTGCACTAACAGCTTCACTGGCAAACCCTGCCACAAGAGACTCCAACTTTTTTTATAGCTCCCTTCAGTCCTCACCTCCTAATGCAGAGAATGTCTCTTGCCACCTGACTCACTCCCCTCCAGCTATTTTTAGAAGCTTTTCCATTTGATGGACCACTGCAGATCACATTCAAAGAGCATCAACTGCATTTAAGTGAAGTTACAGATGTGACAAACTGACAAATCTGTGAAGAGAGACTAACCCAAACTACTCATACTGCTGTGAACAAATGAATCCCAAGATCATTCTCACTGTTGTGGGTGACTGTTGTAAAGTTTCATGTTTATCTCATAACCCCACAGATATTTGATTTTTTTCCTGTCATTTTCTTTCTATAAACATCTACAAAAGAATTTTAAAAGCACGCTTCTTCATCTTACCCAGGGGAGCCATTTCAATCACTCAGTCAAACATATATTCATCAACTAAATAACACTTATTCATTTAAACTGCTGTTTTATTTACCCAGCTGAATTACTATTTTGGCATATACATTTGAAAAGACTGTTTTAGCATTCAAGTATATTTGCCTTTGAAGCTATCAGACAGGCAATCCATGACAACAGCAGTGCAAACTCCCCCTGCTAAGTTGTCAGCAGGTCTCATCTGTGAGCTGGAGGTCAGATTCAAGGTGGCAGCTGATGGGACATGCCCAGTCAGCCTTTAATTTAACTGATGTCAAGCAGTGTCAGCTATGGAGGCAGAACTGTATTTACACTGAAACCAGATATACTTGATTATTTATAACTACAGTATCCTACACTGTAGCTAAAATTAAAAATAAAAATGAAATCTGGCTACCAGCAGTGTCACACTACAGACATCACATTTAAACAGCAATTAACTCCAGTGCTGTGCCTGTGTGCCTCCATCACGGGGATGACTGCAAATTGCATCTTGATGGCACTCTTGAAAAATATCTAGCAGAATAACCATTCCAATGGATCATAAATGAACTACCAAGATAATGAGGACAACCTCAAATTAAATACAAGGAATAAATATCTATGGGGTTGGATAAATTCTCTTTACCTTCTTTTCCTGTAATTCTGTATTTTGTATAAATTACTGCTACAGACATAGCTTACTTTATCTTTTTATCTAGCTTATTTTTCTGCTGTTCTTTTTCTATAGCCAGGGATTTTCACAGATGACTTGGAATTCTGAAGAAATTTACGGTACAGCCGTGTAAAGGAAACCATTCAATCTAAAAATAGACTTCACTGACTTTTTGCCAAAAAAGACCATGTGAGAATTACTATGGTTCTCCATGACAGTTTAACTTTTTTCCTTAGGTAAATTTGCTACTTATGCGGCCAGACATGTCTTATTGTTCCAGAAAGGCAAATAAAATAGAGTAGAAAATGTCTTCTCTATACAAATACCTTCAGTGGAAAAATCAGTGCTATGCACCGTTACCATACTGACAACTCCCCATATGAACTTACACTTCAAATTATCTACTATCACCTAAGTGCCCCAGGACTCAAGTGAGAACAGATTATTTCTGGAATGTGTACAATAGATTGACTGCTACTGCAAAACAAATTCCCTCAGCTACAATGAGCTAAAAAGCCAGGAAATGAGAATTTGTCTGGAGGAACTGCTGTGGCACATCTTGAACTTCAGTTCTGCTGAAGATGCCGAGGTACCAATGAGCTGTTTTGTGAAGGAAGGAGGAAGGAAGCTTCCGAGTGTATGACCTTTCAGAAGTCCAGGAAAACAGCTTCTGGTACAAAAACAAAATCTCAGGTTGTCTGGTCATCATCCTAATTTTCTGTTGTGGCAAGACGAAAGAAAATCATCAAAGGGAGCATCTGCATAAGACCCTGGCTCTGGCTCAGCTGCAGCCAATCAGTGCAGCAGTGAAATGAAACATCTTGCTTTTTAGTAAAATAGGACACACCTGATATACCTAAAAATTTAGGCACATCTTGACATTCATGGCTTCACAAGAGTCATTGCTTTCAGAATCAAAAGTAAATTATAACTGAAATAAAATTAAGATCTGTTGGTTCACTGCACTTCACAAAGAGCAAATACATACTATTATGAATTTCTAAATCAGGATAAGTCATCTCTGATGGTATTTACCAAACTTTATCATCTAACTTTGAACAGAGCAACTCAGGCTATCACTATTGACACAACCACAAATCTAAACCTCCTCTTCTGTTGAATTTAGCCAAATACTTGGCTTTTCTAAGCCAGCCCCTGAGTCTGGTGTATTTTCAGAAGACCACATCTGCAAGCCTTCATCAACTCCATCTTAATAGTTCTGCTTGCTAACGTGTTAATTAAGATCTACATTGCATTAGCCACGTAGCTACTTAATAAGATTAATCCACCTGGAAAATGATGGCTTGTCTTGATTAAATTGAATGAAGGTAACAGAAGTGACATTTAAAATACATTGACTGTTATTACATTTTGATCGTCTGTTTCAAAGCGTCTGAAAGGAAACAGCAGAAACCAAAAGATTCATGTTGTTTACGTTGTTAATGAGGGATGAGTTTTTCTTTTACAAGACGACAGCGAGTTCCCCGCAGCTGTTGCCGAGTCCGCACTCGGTGCGCGGGGTCGGTTTCGGCAGGAGCACAGGCGGGGGTAGCGCCGGTGCCTCGGGCACTCAGTCAGGAGCTGCTCCGTTCGCATCTGCACGCCAGCTCATCCCTCTGCAAGGCTGGCACATCCTCCCACCTCAAAATTTTGTTACTCCTTTAGCATTGCCTGTCTGCTGCGTCGCTAATAAAATACCTTACTATTACAAAATAATTTGTGCGCAACCCAAAATGGGACTCGCAGCTGCAGCATCTGGCAGAGCTCTCAACATCATTTGGAGAGAGCTGAAGACAACCTGTACAGCCTCACAATGACTGCTGAGCTCAGCTTTCCACATCTATCCAAGGAAAATTTCTGCTACATCAGTACAAATCTGTTTTTCCTCTCTCTCATCTCAAGCGAGGTGGTGCCAAATTTAACAGCTAATTAAACTTTCTTCGTTTCATTATTGCCATTATATTTGCAATTCTGAATTTGATATCTGGAAACAAGTATTTTTCCATGACACTTCAGTACTTTAATATTTAATAACTATAATATTTTTGTAAAAGCCTTTCTGAAATCCACATACACTGTGGTAGACTTTGTGAAATATCTCAAACTGAGCATGAACTTGGATTGTTAGTTCATCCAAAGAGAAGCAAACCCTGGATTATGTGAGTATCAAAACACAAATTCATATCAACTTTTTCCTAATAGTGAGAATATTTATTGCACCTAAAGTGATCTTTCAGGTCCACAACTGTCCACAATTACTTTTGGTGTCTTTTAAAATGGGGATTTCTAGAATCAGAGATCACAATCTCTTACTGTGTTTTTCACCTTTCTAGAACATTCCAATAGCAAACAATCAAGATATAAAATACTAAGTCTATTTTTGAATGACTAGAAAATTTGATAAATTTGTGAGCACGTCAAAGACAATATGTCTGAAAAAAAAAGTTGTCACCAAAGTATTTTGTATATGGATTTTCAGCTGGGGTTAGTTTGGATATTTCCACACTAATTTTAAGTTATCTTAGGTGTCCTCTGAAATGATTAAAGTTGAATTTATGGCATATTCTGTCAATTAGAAAGGAAACAGCACATAGTCACAGATTTTATGGAAATGTGTGTCTAGCCTACCACATAATTTTAAATGTAGAAAACTTTTGGCATAGATTAACAGAATTTAGGCACAGATAAATCCCATAAGGTCATCTATTTCACTTCTTTGTGAAGAAGCAATTATTCCCAAATATGCCTCTTTTTTTCCCCACTTTCCCCCTTAATGTAGATTTATTACACCAAAATTCTAACATTATCCTTATGCAAGTGATACGTGAGAGATAAATGGGCTTCACTCTCAGAAAGCTTTTTAAATGTCATTACAATCTATCTCATCCCTGTAGAAATTCCAAGACAGTATCAATTTTTGGGTTTTTATGCACTATCAAGGGATACTGCCTTACGATTTGTATTAAGACAGAAATTTTCGTCTCCTAATTTAAATCCCTAGTTCAACACAACTTTCACAGCATGGTGGACTTCACTTGCAGTTTTATAGCAGCACTGGGGATTTTTCTGCCCATTGCACTTGCCTCCTCCTTTCAGACATACCCAGTATTAGTGAGATGTAGTGAGTAATTACAAAAAACCTGAAACTGTGTTATCTTAATAGTGAATTTTGTTTTCATTCAGATAGGAAAATGCAGTAATAAAGTAATTTACAGTCCTCTTAAACTGCAGTTTTATTATTTCGTACCAGAATTTAGCTTCTTAATAAGGAACAGGCACACCAAATTGAATACTTGCTTTTTTTTTTCCTCCCTCCTTTTAAATTGTTCTACTTTAAAATGCTTTGCTTGCTGAGTAGGCACAGCTTGTGTTTAAGTGGCCCTTCTCAGACTAGGGGTTAAAGGTTTCTTTGGGAGACCCGTGTTTTGAAAAGAATGGCTTCATCCTGAGTTGTGTCAATTATAGAAAGGTCACTCTCCACAGCCAGAGCCCTGAAATGGTTGTTGTGTTAAAAGCTGTCAGAAGCTTTCCTAAAAACTGCTGGGATAGCAATATTAACTTGGACATAATAAAAAGAAAGCTGAGGTAGAAAAACTTTTCACCCTCCCCTGCTCTAAGAATTTGTATTTTCGATATTCCTTGCGTTCATCCAAACCTGTCATTCATATTATTCCACTGTGGAAGATTACTTGCCTAAATATTGTTCTTCCTCCTTCCCCCACGTTATCAGCATTTCAGCAACCTTCTACAAAATGTCAGAAGAACAAGTAAACTTTTCCAACATGCTCTGAGGAAAGCTAACTGCAGCAATTTGAGACTTAACCAGCAGTTCTGTCTCCTTGTCTCCCCTACAGGAGGTTACCACTCCCAAAACAGCATCTCAGCCTCTTCAAATGTGCAAAGCTAATTAGAATGGGGCTGAGATAAACTACCGGAATTTGCACTGAAGTGCCCCAGGCAGATGAGCACATTCCAATTCAACAGTCCTGCTGCCCTGTATTTGCACAGAGACAGCAACAAAAAGCTGTAGGGAGGGTATTCGGAGAGGTGTTAAACCCCCGCAGTTGTCTGCTAAATGACCGTAATTGCCGACCTGAGCTCTTCAGGTTCCTGCCCCAAACCATCGGGTCTCTCACCTGGGCACAGCCCGGAGGCAGTTCAGCACCAATACAAACATTCTGCCTTGCACTCAGGGATGTGCTGTTCATCCACGTTGACCTACAGCCAGTCAGAGATGAAAGCCACACCAGTGAACACTTGTCTAAAAATCTCCAGGGTTTTGGCACCACCAGGATGCAGGATTTCATGACAAGGAGGGAGTCTCCATGGAAAACATGGAGAAGCAGAGGTGCAGCAGCAGCACCATTTATTGGAAACAGAAGCAAATCCATGCAATGATCAAGCTCACAAAAGAACAACTCCGTTTCCCTTCCCAGCTCTAGTTTAACTGATTGTTTTCCCAATACAAGTATCCTGTGTCAGCATTTGCTTCTAACGGTTGCTTTGGCAATTACCAAGTTTAACATGAGCTACAGGTCCTGAGAGCAAGACAATGCTCAGCCTCTGAACAGAACTATTTAGCTGACAAAAATCAAGCGCTCAGACTTCTCCTGTTCCAGTCACGCCATCCCACCATCCCAGCACACGATAATGTGGGAGGTGCTTTGTCTAACTGTAACATTCTGTTCTGCTTTCTCCCCATAATTGTTGAAATAATCAGAGAAGACCTTACTGTGATGCAGCAAAGAAAACCCCTGAACCTCACGAGTAAAAACCATTCAATTTAAATGATTAAAATCCTTTTTGTCACATGTAAATTCTCTGTGTTTTTAACATATGTTTTCTCAGTTTAAGAAAGTATTTCTGGTTCTAGGTTTTACTTATTTTTTCTTTCCATTGCCATGTGTTTGTCATCCTCCACTGGAACACAGTTTTTCTTTAAGATAAAAAGAAACCATTTGTTGTCTGCATTCCTCACATTAATATCACAGGACAGACTGTTTACCATGGGTCAGATTCTGCTGTCCTTGGTGTTTGCTATTAGAATTCATCTGAAAGAGAAGAACCAGGGAATGTGGTCCTGGCTGCAAGCCAGTTCTTGACTTCTCTCAAGCACTACAGTGCACTCCTACTGAATCAAGACTTTCACAGAATCCCAGAACGGGTCAGGTTGGAAAGGATCACAGTAGGTCATCTGGTCCAACCCCGCTGCTCCAGCAGGGTCGTCCCAGGGCACAGGATTGTGTCCTGTAGGTTCTGGAATATCCCCAGTGAGGGAGACTCCACACCCTCTCTGGGCAACATAATCCAGTGCTTAGTCAAGGCACAGGAAAGAAGTTCTGCCTCATGTTCAGGTGGAGCTTTCTGGGCATCACCTTCCCGCAGCCTCCTGTTCTATTGGCGGGCACCACGGAGGAGAGCCCGGTCCGCGTTCTGACCCCTCCCTGCAGATATTTCTACAATTAATGAGGTCCCTCTCAGTCACCTCTCGAAGCTGAACAGCCCCAGCTCTCTCAGCTGGGGGATCTCTCCTTCTTTGAGATCTCTAAGCTATACCTGGAGAAAGGACACGTAGCCAGTAAACACAGCACACTTCTGCGAGCACTTCACCAGGGTCCGCGGCAGCACAACTTCACCAGCGATAAACTAGAAACCACACGATCGCGCGAGCACCCGAAGCGGCGCACCCGAGCACCCGGCCGGCACGGGGTGTGCTGAAAGCCGCAGGAGTGAGAGAATGGGCGGCGTTTTGGGGCGGTTTGCCGCGGTTCGGCGGCGTTTTGGGGCGGTTCGGCGGCGTTTTGGGGCGGTTTGCCGCGGTTCGGCGGCGTTTTGGGGCGGTTCGGCGGCGTTTTGGGGCGGTTTGCCNCGCGCCGGGCGCAGCCCGTTGTTGAAGGTCGGAGCCTCGGCCGGCTGCAGCTGCCAGTTCAGCCCCAGGAGATGCATCGCTGCGGACACAGGGGAGACAGACAGCGGTCAGCGCGGCTACTGACACCCGAGCGGCTCAGGGGAACAGCCCTAAGCTACTCGGCTCGGAGGGATGGGGATGTGCTAAAAGAAACGGCAACAGCCACAAACAAAACACCCTCCCACCGCAAAATGCCAAATAAACAAAAGCGAGCCCTGGTGACTCACGCACATCTGTCTGGCACTGAAATACAAAAGGCGAAATGCTCACAACAAGCGTTCTGGGCAGATCCGGGCACCACGCACCACGTTCCCGATTCACACAGTGCGGGGGACACATCTCGGGAAACAAAACGCTTGCTGCAACTACCAGCTCCGAGTTTAAATTATAGGTGGTAATTTATATGTTGATTATAAAATTGGCTTTAGCCCTATGTAAAGTAGTGACTCGGTAATGCAATTATTTTGTGTTTAGTACAACTTACTTTAATCAACACATTAGAATAATAGAATCACAGAATGGTTTGGGCTGAAAGCAACCTGAAAGATCATCCACTTCTGATGCCCTGCCATGGACAGGGACACCATTCAGTATACCAGGTTGCTCCAAGTCTTGTCCCACCTCACCTTGAACACTTCCAGGGCTGGGGCATCCTCAGTTCCTCTGAGCAACCTGTGCCAGGGCCTCACCACTCTCACAGGGATGAATTTCTCCCTAACACCCAACCTAAACCTACTCCCAGTTTGAAGCCATTGTAGAGCATCTGTCTTCATTTTGTAGATTGAGCTTCCCTGACAAACCCAGGGCTTTGTCAATCCTTTCACCTCACAGGTTTTTGACCTCACGGCCCCAAGCCCGGCACAGTCCTGGGCAGGGAAGGTTTGCCTGCTTACAGCCACGGCCTCTCCCGCCATCCCTGTGCCGGAGGCAGGTCCGTGTGGCCACGGCAGAGGCTGCGCAGCTGCACCTGGAACTCGAGCTGAGGAGTGGGAGCAAGGCCAAGGCACGCCCCGCACAAGTGCCTGAGTTATGGGCACTGTGGCAGGGCTAATTGAATAAGTCCTGTGCATAATGCATGAGACTTGACAGGTCTGAATCATTCAGCCAGTGGATTTATGTGCATCTTCACCTTGTATAAACACAGCTACCTGCATACATCTCCATACTCTCATCACATTAGCCCCAGGGCACTCTCACAGTACTGAGCAGTGGTGAGGGATAAAGACCACCAAGTTGCTTTTTCCCCTTTCTTTACATTTTCCTGCTTACACAGGGTGTGTGTAAACCTATATACCACAGAGAATCACATTTCCAGTTATGTCAAAAGGTGTTTGTGAGAATTCACCATCAGTTTGAGGGCAGGAAAAGAATATGATTAAGGGCACCCTCAGAATTGTTCTCTTCTGCAGTGTCAGATCCACACGAGATTATCAGAGATTTTGCATCCAGTTCCAAGTGATTTCAGTGGTCACAAACGGCCCAGCAGTGGCCGCACACTAAATGTTCAAAGACTAAATGTTAGGGATAGGAGAGGCAAAACACTTCTCACAGAAACTGCCATTTACAGTGCTTGAGCCACCACACCACTCAGATAATCTCTGATCGCAGGGAATCCATTTAGACGTGACTGATTCATATGTGCATTCCTAAGCCCCGAGAAAACAAAAAGCACCCCCCACCCCCAGAATCCATCTATCCCAACCCCTGGAAATCTCTCAGCATACAATCTAAGCAGAGTTTAACCTCTGTATTTTTTACGAAAGCAGCTGGGGAGCAAGACAGCTTCCCTAACACCATCTTCCCCTGGACATCCTGTGGACTAAGCAGATGTCTAAGAATAGTAACTAACATCAGGAGACATTTTGTGTGAAGAGGGCAGTTGCCAGATTTCAAACTCATGTTGAATTTTCAAGTTTTGTTTCTATTATGTCAAAATACCTCACAAAGCAAACAAACAAAAACCCATTAAAGCCTCTGGTATGTTAAATACCAGACATGAACTTGAAAAGGATGTTTTGCAAAGAAACTACTCAGAATTTATTTCTACAGAATGTTTAGGAATCCTCAGAAAATACACAAGAAATTTATGTGGGATCAAATGATTTATTCACTTACAACCTTTTGTCTTGCCAAAATAAACATTTTAAAAGGCTTTTCCAGCCTAATCTCAAGCAACCAATTTTTTTTTTTTTTTTCAGTACAGCAAATGAAATTGAAAAATCATTCACAAAGCTCAACCCCCACCAAGCTGCAGCTTATCCAAACTGTCCCCACCGAGCAGGGGACAGCTGTGCTGGGGCTGGACAGCAGAGGAGCAGCTCGGGGCGTGTTTGTGCTGTCAGCAACTCCCACACCCTGCACAGGCACCAGATTCAGCTGGAGCAGCCCCAAAAGCCAAGGGTGCATAAAGATTAAGTGAATTTCAAAGCCCCAAAATGAAATCAAGTCACAGAGGAGAAGGAGACTTTTGTGTTTTATACTCTTCACGTGTCTATTCAAAGTTGCCATTTTTTTTATGTTATTGCAAGCGTAACCATAAATGTAGGTCACCTGCAGAGATGAAAGCCTGCTGCTTCAAGTGTGAACCAGTCCTTACAACAGAGAGAAAAAGAAATCATAACTAATAGTCTGTCCAAGAGAATTATAGTTGCTACCTTATAATTACCAGGTAAATTCAGACAAGGAATTATAAAAGATCTTATTAACACGGTATTAAAAAAACCTGTGATCCATCTGCTTCCAAGCACACCATGGTTTCATTAATAACTTCACTGCTCTGTGTTTTAATCATAGATGCACGTTAGGTAGGAGCAATTAGAGCTCCTTCCTAATGGGGCAGGGATTTGCATGTCTGCTCCATCCCTCACGGAGACTGAGAATCTCCTGCACAGCTCACACATCCATGAGGTGATCTGCAAACTTCCACTCAGACAGCTGCAGTCACAAACACGAGGAACGTTCACCTTCCACCAAGAATGAGTCAAGAAAAGTGTGTCACAGGGGCCTGAGGGGAAAGCTCTGTGTTTGCATGGCACCGAGCAGAGCTGACTGGCAGCCGAGCAGGGGGAAAAAGGAGATACCTTCTCTCTGCTGCTTCAGAACACTATGAGATGGCAAATTTATATGATTAACCTTTTGTTCTGTTAATCAAACAAAATGCCTCCAGCAAAGGAATAAGTAGAAGCCCATTTAATTAGAAATGTGGGGATCCACTCAGAAGTTGAGTGCATGTGTCTCAGACGAGAAATTTGGGCCAGTGAATTTGTGCCTGTTTGCTGTTTTTTCTGTTTTTCTTTTCTATTTTGAAACTGATTTTGTTTTTTTCCCAACAACAATTTGTGTATCCACAAATTATATTTTAAAGAGCACTTATAGGTGTTATTTTGTGCGTTTGCTTTTCCCCCCTCAATATTTAAGCATATTTTCAAAATTCTTCTGTCTGATACTTGATTTTCAAACACTGAGCTTGTCACAATTTATATGGTTCATTTAACACTAACATCTAGTAACTCAGAATAGTGTATTTATACTCTGTAAGCCATGAGAATTCAGAGACAATAAATTTTGAAGTAAAATCTTTGAGGTTTAGGTAAAAAATAATAATCAACCTCTCACTCCCACTCTAGCACCATACACATACAGAGAGCACCTGGAAGCTTGACCTGCATGCCCAGCAAGAACAAAAGCAGAGACCTAGTTCATCACTCCAGGTGGCAGAGCTGCCAAGTATCAGTCTAAGACTTACATAAGATAGAGGTAGCTAGAGTGAATCATGTATTATTTTAAGAAGTCCCAAAAGGTACACAAATCCACAGAAAACTGGTAAAACTTACATGCAAATTATCTTGAAATTCTCTAAACTCAGTAGTGTCCCCACATTCCTCTTTCACTGGTCTTCTCTCATCCTGGCCATGGCCCCACTGCCCACTCCATTGAGAGTTTGGTCTAAAGGACAATGGTTTCCAAGCTCAGGAAGCTCTCTGTGCTGTCTTTGTGCTCCTGTCACTCTTGACCTTGTACTTTTAAAAGGAGAGACCTCTAGTGTCTCTGTGAGCTGGAGATCTCCCTGGAGTACAACTCAGTGTCTGCCAATAGGCTGAGCTGAGTGAGGCTTTGCACTTATCCCTTTACTTGATGATATTCTTTCTTAAAGGGAGAAATATGCAGACTAATGATCCATCATTTTCCCTATTCCTTCTGCATCTTCCCAGTTAGGGTCCGGAAAATACACACTGCTTGCTTGTTGGAAAATTCAGTATTCCCTAAGCAACTAAAAAAGATGGGAAGATTGTACAAGTGAACAGAATTAAGAATGTTTCCGTAGTTTAATTTCCAACTAGTCATGCTTACTAACCCCTGAAATACTGTCAACCACAATGATCCCATCAAACTATGACTTCACTTTGTCAGGATATCTCCACTGTTTGTCTGGAGCAGGCCAACCTCTTTTCATATGAACAAGAAATCACTCCATTATATCAAGAACAACATGAACAAATAAACACTAGAAGCACATTTGCTGTTCGAAGGCCACTGTGTTACGGGAGCAGAAATGTTCAAAGTTTCCTTTCCATCCACTCATGAGGTGAACAACGATGCAACTCTTTTTATTTATTATGCAGTTTTCAGCAATTTCCAAGCTAGGTCTAATGAATCACAGACATGATGAAACAAAAGGTTTGCACCTAATAAATCTTAGCATAATGTTAATTTCATAGCATCTGTATTCAAAGACCTATCTGCACATCTTTTTTTTTTTTAATTTCATATGGTTTAAACATTGTTTTAATGCACCACAATATTTGTATGAAACAGAAGATATTTAGTGTTTTGCACTTCTGGGTGCATATAGATGGGTACCCAAACAACCTGAAAAGAATAAATGTATTCCCCCCAAAAATTAAAAAAATAATTAAACATTATTGCATGCTTACTTGTATTAAATGTTACTAAGCTGAGACTCATGGTCCTTTATTAGTTACTACTTCTTGATCATGCAGAAGAACTTGAGGAATACCAGAAACTGATCTTACTGATCTCAATTGTTATTCATAAAATAACAGTTAAAAGATAAGAAACACAGTAATTTAAAGTTCTACTGTTCCTCTGGAGAAAGGTTCAAGTTCAGCCCAAGTCACAGGGGAAACGAGTGCATTAGGCCCATTCCCCAGTGATTACTTGCCCCCATTACAGAATGAATGCACAATCCATCACAGCTGACAACCTCTCCTCAAGAGATGCCTGAGAAAGGAATAGCAGGGGGCTGAAAGTCAGGAAAGAGCAATGGGGGAACTACATGGGAAAAACTTGCACAGTGCTGCAAACACTCCACTTGACTCTCACTAGTGCTTTCAGGGCTCTGCTGAGGAGCACGGATTCTCGGCCGCTGTAACAAGGGAAGTAAGAAGCCTTCCCCAGCTCCTCTCATATCTGAAGAGGTTGAAAGACAGTTCACAAACAATGAGAATTTACTGAACTAAACCTCATTTGGAATCCACACTTTGCTAACATGGCTTACAATTACCAGGCACTGAGCACAGAGGACAGGGAGGCTTTGTTGGATGGGCAGTGCTGCGAGCGTTTGTTTATGTACAAGGTATGTCACCACCGGGGACAATCTGTGAAAGTCCTCTCCCACAAAACCTGGACTTGGCACCAAATATGCCAGACAAAGATTTCAGTAAATCACAGGTGATTTACAGAGGCTGGCACCACACTCTGCTCGATAATTTTGTTGGCCAGCCTGCAGCCACGTTTGCAGCAGGAGCAGTACAAGCACTGTCAGGATGAAGCTGGGATGGGATAGGAGTCCTTGACAAGGGCTGAGGAAGGTGTGTCAGAGAAAGCTCACAATTACAGTAATGCCCTTTCATATTCTGCTACTGGCAGAAAGGGACAGGGTCTCCAGGAGCTCCAACCTGCAATCCACCTGTTAAACATATATTAAAGTGCTTGAAATACCATTACCAAAGAATATGATTATTACTACTTAAAAGGAGCAGTCTTAAAATAAACAGTGTGAGCAAGTAGCACCTTTCCTTGCTAGAGAAACAATGACGTCTCTCCTAAAATTCAGAACTGTCAGAACATTCTATTCTTCCTTGAATACCTCATGTGACTGTGACACGGATGCCAGAGTTCTCCTGAGGGCATTCAAGAGATGTCACAAAAATTGATCACATTCCCACGCCTTGTTCTAAAACAAAACAAAAGCCACATGCTTGCTGGGTGGACATCTGCCACTTTTGATATATTATCTACAGGAAAGTCTAAAGTACTATTTTAAAAAGTCCAAACCTATCATATATATTATAGAATTCCAAATGGAAAACAGGCCATGCAGGGAAGGGGGCACAGTCTGCTGCTGATAATGCATTATTCAAGAAGAGGCCTGACCGAGAACTGCACAAGGACATAAAATAACTGAGCAACTGGGCCAGAAATTGGCAGATGAAATTCAAATCTGTAAAATAACGTATGCTGGAGAGGAGTAATTTTAACTCCATGTGAAAAATAATGACTTCTGAGCTGACTATGATCAAACAAAAGGAAAATTTTGGGCTAGATGATAATTTCAAGTAAGTAAACATTGAATCATTATCGGAAGGGTAAACAAAGCAAAGAATATTGTTATGCTACCACCCCTCCTCTCAGAAAAGACCTAGAATGACCAGAGGTTGGAGGATGAGTAGGGAAAAGTACATACATGATTTGTCCTTCTTACAAGATAACCATTTTTGGGTGCTGGAGACGAATGAATGGATAACTTGACTTGTATCTAACCCAACACAGCTGCTCCTACACACACACAACACTCCGGAGCATATCCACTAGTGCCAATATTTCTTGAAGTGTTTGATACAAGTTTATCCCCTACACAGTACCACAGCATGTCCCTACCTATCCACCAGACCTGGCAATCCATGGAACATTTGGTAGGACATGTCACAGGCAAACCCTGGGATTTTTATGCCATAAAGCATTTCCTAGAAGTAGCATGACTTTTAGGCAGAGAATGCAGTAGATAAATGGCAATTGCTGACATGCCACAACGTTTGTGCAGGTATCTCAACTTAGTGTAGCTATTCATCAGTATTTACAATGGTAAATACTCTAATTAATAGCACAGCAGAGTCAGTTATAATTATGAGAGAAGCATTTTCAAAATATGTTGTTGGAGATCTCAGGGACACAGCAGATAAGGATTTAACTTTTACAGGGTTGATAGCAGAGATCAAAGATCAGCTAAAAAATTACGTAATTTTCTGGACTACCAGTACTTAGGGTATTTATGAACTTGTGTTTTAATATTAATGACTGAGAATCCTACAGAGCTCATATAAAACATTTGGATGTATTCCTGATTATATTGCCTCTTCTATTTGTGGCCATTAAATTGTTTGTAGACAAGGTTAAAGTAGCATTTCAAAAATAGATAATTTTATCTAAATGTAATACTTCTTTTGTGAAATATATGCAAGAAGTCCTGTTTATTGACTGTGACCATTGAAGCTCAACAACAAATAGATGGCTTACTTTCAAGGTCATTCATTCTCAGCAATTCATCTTAGTCATCAGTATGCTATTTGCTATGCACTACGTTTTCCTAATACATTTAAATCAAAAGTTCATTTGGGAACTCCATATAAAACATTATCGAAATCCACAACTTCAAGAATTTACAGATCCCACTATTTTCAATAAAACAATAGGCCTGCCTGTATTAGACCTAGAGAGCACAATAAAGAACCATTTTGCTGTCTTATTTATCCTGCTCATAACATTGAACAAGACCTCTCACTTCTCAGAGTCACTTTTTGTAGTTTACAGTGCTGAAAATGGAAAATTCCATTAACTATAATGGCACTGCTGCGTATTTTTATATCTTGTTGCACGTTTTTTTTCCACTTCTCTATCAACTGAATTAAGCTCATATTGTTAACCACATACAAACTTCTATATGTTACCCAGCCACAGGTTTATACTGTTGTTAATTATGCCTGAGCTCTGCAATAGTTTTATACTTAAAATAACAACAACATTTTGTAACTTTTGAAACAGAAAGACAGTGTATTTTCTGGGTTCAGGAGGAAAGCCATGAGGACTGTTTAACCAAGAGGTTTATGAAACAATCAGTGTAAGCGCTCTCAGGCTGTCATTCCTGCTCGCCTCCCTACTGCTGCAGAGAGAATCCAGCTCTGGGCTTCTCTCACCCCTAGCGTTCCTATGAACACAGACACAGGAAACATGAATACTAGCACCTGAATTTCTGGGACATGAATCAAGGGAAAGGAGGCAGACCCTCAGCTTTGGACAGTTCTTGCTGTGGAAGAGGGATGAGCTCAGTGTCAGCCGTGCTCCTTCCGCTCACCAGGGAAGCGCAGGACACATTGTGCCTTGGAAAACACAATGGAAAGGAGAACTGACTTCATACAATCTTAAACATCAGAAAGGAATCTTTAGGCATAATTTCACCCTCAGCATGTAAACTCTTTTAGACAATAAACTGTTTAGAACAAGATGTTTGCTTTAAAGCATCCAGCCAAGAAATGTTTTGTAGAAATACCATAAAGGATCTATGAGTGAGCGTATTGTTGTCAGCAGCAGCAAAACTTCTGCTAGGAATTAACTGCTTTCTTTTGAATAAATGTTATTAAAGATTGAAAAGGAGATGGAAGAAGGGCTATAAGATGCTTTATTGTCACTATATTCACACAGAAGAAATAGGGGGACCCAAAAAAAGTAATTTTTTTTCAAATTGATCACCCCCCCTCCAAGCTGACTGATTTCTTTCCCTGTGTACGTCAATAAACTGAATGGAATGGATTTTCAAAGCACAGCATGAAAGATATATCCACAAATCCCATTAGGAGTAATGTGATTTGTGTGCTTATCTGCCATGCAATGCTTTGAAAGTTCATTCCTCTATTTCCATCTTCAGTTTTTCTACTTCCAAAAATAGTGGGAAAGCTTACACACACTTGCAGCTACTTTGGGGGTAGGGAGAAGTGGAGGATGCTGGTGCCCAGTTCCCAGGATAACGCCAGGCAAGCAGAGCTCCATCCCAGGACCACGAGCTGTACCTTGGGTGGTTGTTCCCCAGTCCCCACCGTGACGGGGCAGAAAGGATCCCAGGCTTAGGCCTCGGCTTTGCTCGTCTCAGTCCTCTCTACTGAAATGTTTTGATTTTGTGCCACTTTGAGCAATCTTTTTGTCACGAGAAGGGTAACAGCATTGCATGCTGCCTTCAGAATCTGGAATCTCATGACAAAGACCTTAAAAGAGAAGCAGACTACAGTGCACTACTCATTTATTCTCATGACAGGCCTTAGATTGTGCAGAGCATAGAGAACTGGCACACGATTAATCAGTTCCTGAGACTGTGTAACATGAACTCACTTCTTATGGCAATTTCAAGAGTCAAGGCTGCAATCTTTTTGGTCTTGCATCTGAACTAGATGGCTGTAACTAATAAGAAAAGTGTATATATTTTTATTTACCCAATACAGCATCTTTCAGCCTGGAGGATCCCAGATCACATTATACAATATCCACTTTACCAGCATTGCCAAAACATTGCCACTTTTGAAACAGGCTTAGAAGAGCAGAAAGGGATGCTCTTAACTCAATTTTGCTGTATTTTTTAGCAATTGTGATCATTCAATGTTAATACAAAGCAAATTGAATCCAATTTTAATTTCACACCTAAAAGACACCATTATCATGAACAAAGTACCCAGCTTGTCTTTATTCTGTTTCCAAGAGGAGGAAGAACCTAGATGAGACTTGAAACTGTGCGTTTCAAGGAATATAGACACAAATATACTCTTGAAAATCACTGAGGCCTGAACTTACAAGAATTAAAATAAGGGCTTTACTTTTAATACTGATCATAAAGCTAAGGGATATCACGTCAAACATTTATTCAACTACGTTCATCTTCTGAAACTGCAACTGCCCTAATTTCTACAAATATGTTGAACAAGATTTTCATAATCTTACTGTTCCAAAGCATTCAGACCTTGACTCAACCTCTGTTAGCCACACTGATAAGAAAATAGTTTTTACCTGTATTACTCCTTTGCATACACTAAATGAAGTGAAACTGCATCATTATGAATGGCCAAATTTCTGTCCACAGTACAAAAAAAGTGTATTTTCTAATCATAAAGTATATTCTTCTCTTACTAGAAATGATACAGAATAGCTTAATTTAGTCACCTGATAAAATCACAATTTAAAACACTGCATGAATGATAAAGTTTAAGGTTTTACTCCCTATGCAAAGTAATTATTGGAGTTAAAAGTTCATTACAAAGAGGAAATAAATCCAAAGATGAAAAGCAAATATGATTTCTTCTCCCAAAGCTTCTCATTCATTTTCACCACTATAAGCTGTTTATATTTCTTTCACAATGTGCTTCAAAAGGTGTATATATAAACCTAGCCTAAATCATATCTTAATACTGACATGAAGGTACAGATTATATTTAGCATCTGTGCAGATTGAGACTTTCTATAAGCCTTGAATGGCTGACATTTTTAATGTATTGTGATTTAGATGTCCTACTGCGCCAGAATACAAACCTATGAAAATAAAATGTACAGATTTGATAAGTACCTTATACAGTCAATCAGTTACAGCCTTGTAACTCATATTCCTTTGTGCAGCTTGGTATTTTTAGTGACAATTTTGAAAGAAATAAGCAATTATCAAATTGGACTTTTAGTTACATTTTTGAGAATTTTTTTCCCATTGTCCTTACATTATTGCTGTTAATCATTTTCCATAATGGGTTTACTATAACTATTTTCAATCTTTTACCTGTCTTATTCTGAAGTTTGCTCATATTGCCTTCACAGGAAAAACAAGCTTTATAGTAAAATTTTATAGCTTTCAGAGACTAAAAGCTGGCCCTCCTGCATCTGTGCCTTGTCATCTAGAATTGTAGAGCTGGTAAAGGAATACAAGCTGCGAGTGAGGACAAGACTTCTGTGTGATCACACCAATATGGAAGTACACGATAAATCAATGAAGGGTTTCATGGTGCCAGGATTTTCATTTCGGATCGCTGCTTTATTTTGAAGGGCCAGAGTTGCAAGTTTTCAGACTGCAGCAATAGACATTTCACAAGGAATTCCTCTGTGTGTGCGTGTGTGTGTTCATATATGATTATGAGTTGCATCACCAAAACATCTGTTACACAATTTCATCAGCCAATACAGCAACAAGAGCTTGCCTATGCATCTGAGGTCCCAAGAGACACCATGACAGCACACCAGTCTGCCTAAGTCCACTTCAAGCACTGTGCACCATGAATAATCAAAAACGTTTTTATTTAATTTGGACACCTACATCCTGATTAATCTAAGCAACATCATAATATACACTTAAATATTAATATTTGTATTAATTTTCTTTATCTCTTATGTCTCAAATTGCCTTTTAGAAGATGGGGTTTTAAGACTAGCTCAGTTTGATCTTCTTGAGGTAACAAAACTAATCACTGCAGAGACTGCAGAAATCACTGCTACAGATGGAGCTGCTGTCCACAACAGAAAAATGATGCCAGTTTAATGTACAGAGCATCTGATACCTGATCACTTGAATGAAGCTTTCTGTCTTGCATACGAAATGCTGCAGGAGCCACTTGCACTGTCTGAGGTCAGCAATGCAGAACGCTCATCATCAGCCCATTTAGAGCTGGTTAAAGTCAAGGCCCATTGTAATCAAGGTCAAAATTGTCACTGACTTCAGTGGAGAGAGCTTCACTTCAGAACTCCTCTATTTAGTTTAAGTATTTGAGACTGCGAGTATCATAACAATGCCTGAAAAAAGAGTGTTTTCTACAGGCAACAGCAATGCAACCCACCAAAAACTCTACCCTCTGAAGCCAATGGTTTAAACTGCAGGGTGAATTGGACATGAGCTGTAATGCATTAGCATATGCATCAGTGTATACAACTAATTAATGAATCATAGAATAGAATACAATCTAGATTACATACCCTCAGAAACCTTTGCCTTCAATTACATGCACTTTGTAAGGCATAACTGAGTTATGTTCAATGATTAATACAATACATTTTAATATATGTAATAACTTTACTCAGTAATATCAATAAAATAACCAGGAATTATCCTTCGAAGAGATGATAACAAACTACAAGGGGAAAAATTAATATATATATGGCAGCTAGAACTACACATTGGTACTTCATTGCTAACACTCAAGTTTTACTTCTTGTTACACCCAGTAGACTGGAAATCAAACCAGGATTATATATCTTTTTTCTATGATGGATGAAACAGTAAGTACTATATTTTAAAGAAACCTCAAAACCTAAACTATATTGAAAATCTATCTGGCATTTCAGCTTCACTCTTCACTATGAAATTTATTTGCCGCTTTTTTTCCCCTTTCAAGAATTTGCTTCAGCTTGAAAGCAGGTATCAAAGCAGCTCCTCAATATCTTAAAAGAAAAATGACTAGGAACTCCTCAGTGTCACTGTATCTGACGTGTTTCTGCAATGTATTTACCTTCTGCTTTCACAACACTATGAACATTAAGAACCCAAAAAGTGCCACAGCTGAAATTTTTTTTCTTCATCCATCTTTGATTTGAAAAAGATGCATTTGATTTTATGGTCTAATAGAGAAAATCTGCTTCTGCCTACTGAAAGTGGCTAATTAGTGAGGAATTAATTAGTCTGTACTAATTAGTGAGGAATAAAATACACACAACCTCTATTTTGATAGGATATAAACCAAAATTAAAATGAAGACACTATCAAGCCTGTTCTTAAATTTTTAAAATTCTCACCTTATAGGACAGGTTTAAAAAAACACAACTCAAAACCAACCCTGAGGTAACATCTAGACCAATTTTTCCATTTAAATGTAATTTTTAAAATTTAATAACTGCATTCTTCCAACAATAACAATGTCATTATATGAGCGGCATATAAATGTAACTTGGGATTGCTATCACGTCATAAAATTATTTCAGAAATCTGTTCACATCCCATGGCTTTGCAGAATTTACATGAACTGCACCTCTCACTCCGTTCTCAAAAACTATTTTAACATTTGCATTCAGGTCCTCAGAGGTAAGTTTTCAGCATTACCAAGTTTCCATGCCTATCTTATCTGGTGGAATTTTACTCAAGGGCAGCTCCTTTCTCCTGGAGGCCCGCAGGCCTTGGGGATGCGCGGCCTCTGGGGCACTGCACGGTTCACAGGCGGGCCGCAGAAAGCCCACGGCAAACCCGCTTTCCCTCTGTGCTGGCTGCAAGGCAGCACTGCCCAGTGCACCAGGAATGAGCTGGAAGGATCAGAGACTGCTCCGAACAGTCACCGCCTGCACAGCGCCAGGAGCTCTGAGCAGCGACGCGCTCCGTGCTGCTGGATGTTTCAGAGCCAGACCTCTGAAGTTCTTTGAACCTTTACTGAACCAATTTCGCATTTGAAATATTGTCAGAACTTGTCTTCTCCATTTTAGCAAGCTAGACACAACACACTCCCCGGCTCCTGGCAGGGAACAGTGGAGGGACGGAGCACGCAGTGGCTAAGCACTCTCATTGAAAAAACCCGGGGATGCTGCCATAATTGTCCTGAGAGGCTAGAAAGGAAACAAGCCTCTATGCTGACGGCTTAGCTCAGCGTGAACTCTCATTTTTCACATGGAGCTAATTAAAAACTGAAATTAGTTAAATATGGAAATGACACTTGCAAGCACTTTAGCTGAATCCTGGCGAAATCCCTCTAGAGTGCTGAGACACTACCTGCTGCTTCAAAACTCCCCAACTGAATTTCACAGTTAAAAGGCTGAGCAAAGGGAAAGTTATTACAGAGATTTCCAATTCAAAATGTGTCTGTAAAATCCTAAATTAAATTTCATGGTAGCCCTTTCAGTAACGAGGGACATACTGTGCAGTCCAACGATATGGTGCTCAAATAACGTCCCTGCGTGTACTCTCTGATTATCTCACCTTTAGGCACTGTGCTGGTTGTGCCAGCACTGTGATGCTCACAAGGATACCAGCATTACAGTTCTACAAAGATAAGCCATGTACTGCTACTGAAGGAGTCATTTGGAAAGCGTGCATGCACGGCACATAAAGGAATTACTTCCACTGTCTAACAGCAGAAATCTGAGGAAATCAGAAGCCACCAACCAAAATGTTTTATGCCTATGATTTTAATTTATGTGATGAATACATATGCAGAGAAGAATCTACACTGCAATGAATTACATGGCCTATATATCTATCTCTCCATACTTTACAGGCAATGTAATAATAAAAAGCACTTCTGCATATTTAAATGGGCATAAAGAACCAAGGGACTGGATATGCATAAAAGGTATGATGACTGACATTAGCTTTTTGACTAAAGCACCATGTGAATTCCATTTTGGTGCACGTGACTTGCCTAGTGTGCATAAAAGTGAGGGTATCTGCCCAAGGGCAAATATGATTTCTGAATGCAATTTAACGAAACCCGCCCACAGAACAGTTCATTTTGGAGCCAGACCAAGGCACTCAGGATAGCCAGTCGCTTTCAAAACCACTGGAGCTTTTTGGGTTTATTGTTTTTCCTACATTCCATCCCTTTACCCTTGAGGCAATCCCCTCCCCCTGGCTTGCTGCCACTATTGCACCAACAAATTTCTGTCTAGGAAAGCCAGCAAAAGATTCCACATAGCACGAAAGCCACTGTAACTCACTACCAAGTCTGCTGGCAGGGGGTATTGCTGTACCCAGCCTGCCAAAACCTCTTCCCTGGCAGCTATCTGTATAATCTGTACATCACACCCAGGCTTTGCTAGTCCAGGGCCTTGAAACATCTCAGCTAACCCAGCTGGAGGGGATATGCTGCAGCTGCACCATCAGACCCTCTTATTTTATTGAATTTTGAATATGCAGTTTCAAAGCAATTCAAATGAATTTGCCCAGGGCCTCAGATCAGTAAAACTACTGATACCACCTGCAGCAGGCTTCCTACATTTGAAGCATTTAAAAACAGGTGACAGGATAGGAGCTTTCAGTGTAAGGACTGACTCTCATGAAAAGCTTGCTAAACAAACTTGGTTATGCCCCATTTTGGCAAGGAAGAAACTGTATGGCTTTCAGCCCAATTCTCACAATAGCACTGGGGAATAATGGGAAGCTCCATTTTAAATTATTTTTTAAATCACGTATATTTTTTTCAGGTTAAAATAAAGCATTTATTTGATCACTGAGTTTCGTTTATTTTCAAGCACTTATATGAGTGGAGATACAAAGCAGACTTTGGTGAACATGAACTCTTAATAAGAGGGTGTATTAAGAAACCCAGAAACAAACATCTAGCAGTTGAAGCCTCTTAATGCCATCCAATTCTTCTTCCAGCAAGCATAAGCAAAAGAGCAAATTCCCCATCCAGCAGTTTTCCACAGCCATGGTCCATCTAAATATGCCTGACAGACAGGTGCAAGCTGAAAAACTCCTGGGACATACCTGGCTGGGTATGAAACCAGGAGCCAGAGCCTCAGGCAGAGGAAGCAGAGCCTGTCAGTCAAAGCCCTCCAGAAGCAAGAACCCTGTCAAGGTGGTTGTGGTCCTTATGTCATTTCCTCGTCCTGTGTCTGTAGAGACAACCCTGCCTGGAGCAATGATAGAGCAGATAACCAGTGCCTACTTCTCCTGCCGGCAGGTATAACAGCACCCATGTTATTTGCATGAGGAACTATCCTACTTGGGTACCAGCATCCTGAAAGAGATAAATTATTTTTATCATCTTCTTCTCATTCTGTTGTCCTACCTGAGTACACTCACATGAAGATACAGCTTGGTGAGGGAGAGAGACAGAAAAGGGGAATCCGGGTAAGGGCACTGTCAGATACAGTCAGGCAGCTTACTCTGAATAGCAATCATAAGGCAACGATTTGTGCCTTTTGAAAGATCCCTAAAGAATAAACTATAAAGAACTGGCTGGTAGGAACAACATACATTCCAACCAACTTGTGATTGTACTTCAAACGTGCAGTGAACAGCCCCTCTCCCGAGGCAGCACGTGAAGCACATCTGGATAAGCACCACTGGGATGAGACCCAAGGAACACGAGGGGACATCCACACAGGCAGCTGCTTTTGTCACTAATGCTTCTGGGAAAATATTGGCTCAAGAAGCAAATGCATAGTGGCTTAAAGGTGAGAAATTAAGACTGAGGATTTTCATCTTCAGGCCCTTAAAGGTATGTAATCATTCTCTCATTCTTTTCCCTCCTCTTGCATTCAAAAATATCCAAAAAAGTTTAAAAACTTGAATCAAGGAGAAAACCTAAGCCTGTAGCCTCCCTTCAAGGAGAAAGAGAGGAGGGAGCAAAGGGGACTGACAGGCAGAAATACATAATTTATTCTTTCCAAGGCAGCACAGAGGTGTGAGCCAGGGAATTCCATGCCCAAGCACACGTGCTCCAGCCCTCTCTGCCCTTGTAGGGACTATTTCAGTGCTTGGAAGATGCAGCATCCACAAACCCAGCAATGTCATCCTTGTGACATAAACCAGTCTCCATATGCAGAAAGCAATGGAGTGAAGATTATTCCTGAAGCTGTGGCCAGTAAAGGGCTACTGGTTCCAGAAGACTGGGGAGCCAGGCACCCCCAGAGAGTTTACAAGCTGGTTCTTCAAGCCACAGATGAGAACAAGACTCCTAAGATCACTCAGTCTTTCTGAACTGCTTTCCCGTACTGATTTTCTCTGTAAACAGAGTCTAAAATCATCCTGTGAGAGGCAGAAAGAGTCACTTTCTCAAACACAGGGTCCTCACTAGGAGCTACATAGGTTTTGCCCCATAAAGGGATTCTGAAATTCCAGACAGTCCAAGTCATTACATGAATTCTTCGAATTGCAAAACTTTAGTCAAGGTCATTTGCAAATGCAAACCTTGAGTTCAATTATGTTTTAGCAGAAGATGACACAATTACAATAAAAAACCCCTGTTTTTATAACTCAACAGCTTTTCCCCTTGGTTATCAATTTTTAAATACAGGGCAAGGATAAAAAGTGTGCTTTTGAGAAAATTCTGAACACATAAATGTTTCAGATCTGTTCAACTGCACAGAACAAGAAAATGTTTCCTTTAATAGTGTGATTTGATGTAATTTGCCTTATGATTTTTCTTAAGGTACAGCAAATGCTGAACAGAAAATGGCACATATTTCATTTCAAGAAACAGAGCGAAATTCATCCCTGCATCTTTTTCATGCCCCATTGGTTTAAGTCAATTATTTTCAATGCAGCTATATCAGTGTGGAAGAGGAATAATACAATCATGAATCAAGTCCATATTTTTCATAACAATTCCACTTGAGCAAAGCCTCAGATATAACCTAGTGAACCACAGATCACAGTAATATTTTATAAAATTTATTCAACAAAATATATTAAATAAACTTACCTTTCTGCCTGTATCTTAGCAACTTAGCAACCCTTACAATGTAAGAATGCTGGAAACAAGCCTCTGAAGTCTACAAATGCAGACTTGACTTTTAAGAATAGGTGTGCCAGCACTGAGGGCCGTAATTGCAAGAATAAGTTTTGCTGAATGGTGCCATAATGCACATTTTCCTGTATCTGCACCCAGTCCTTATGGAATTCCTTTATTAATGGTAGCATTTTCTAGGCTATTTGCTAAATCTGTCATGTAAATTCAATGGCAAGGATATTAAGGTTTCATTACAGGAGATACCAAAATAAAAGTATCCCTCAATAGCTTAAGGGTTCCATGGCCACCTGTCACATGTTTCATGGTTGCCAGTGGTTTCACTAACAGTGCCCAAGTGAGCTGCAGGAAAGGACGTGCCCTGTGGCACTGCCTCCTCCCCTCAGCACCAGCTTCATGCTCTGGGACCAGCCCTGCCCAACAGAGTTCTGCACACACACCATGCCTGAATATGAAACCATCCCACTTTGTGGACTAAAGAAGTGGGGATGTGGGACTCAGGGACTTGGTTTAGTGGGGATATGGCAGTACTGGGTTAGAGGTTGGACTCAATGATTTCAGAGACCTTTTCCAAACTTAATGATCCTGTGACTGTGTGAGCCAAGAACGGTGCTGTCCAACTGGAGTTCAACAGCAGCGTTGGAGGACAGGGAAAGGAAACTTAAATCCTCATGGAAAAATGCAAAGGGGCTGTAAGAAAACCATAGGAGCTGGTCTGCAGCAGCCCCAGCCATGTGTTAGATAGGTGGCAATCAATCCTTCATATTGTGTGGAAAACTGGTTTACACTAAAGCAGCCTGCAGTTTTCCCATGTAAGAGCCAAGCAGCAGCTTAGCTGTGCCCAGGGAGGGACAGCCACTGCCAGCTGTGTGACACAAGGGAGAGCACAGAGTCACCAAGGCTGTGTCCAACTGATACGAGACTGAAGCAAGAAATCTGGAGTTAACCCCTGCAGCTGTTACTCGAGATTGCTCCCTTGCAGCTCAGCCCCTGCCTGGCAAGGCACCGGCACAGCGAAGGTTTCTCTGCACTGCCGCAAGCCCTGTCAAAGGCTCCCTATTCCCCAAGGACAACGGGAGACACATGGGCCCTGGCACTCCAGAAATGAAACCAAACCTCGTATAATAAACTTAGGAAGGAGCGCAAATGTTCAGTAAATGTAAATATCAATACAACGGGTGTGTAAAACGTGATTTTAACAATGTCTCCTGTTAAACGTCCTCATGTTAGGTTCATCAGAAACACTGACAAATGCTGCAGCCAAGACTCTGAGCAGTTCTCAGTGGCCCAGCAGCACCGCCCGGGTGCACTGGCACCCTGGAGACCGAGGTGGTGTTTTCTTGACACAAGTACTGTGAAGGACAGTGGCTGTGGTGCAGATGCAAACCCAGGATGCTGAGGAGGAGGGGGAGGGCAGCGTGTGGCCCTGCCCCCAGAACCTGGGATTGCCCCTGGCACAGAAACAGGCTCTGCTCCGTCACCCTCCTTTGCCAGCTCCCAGCCGCAAGCCATGGCGTGCTGCTTACCTTAGTTTGCCTTAAATTTTCCTCGTGGATGGCTGTACTACACTTTTGTGTAGGCTGATGATTTAGTGGTTGCCCGCTGGTATCAGAGGGAGAAGCATTTTTCCCTTCAGTGCCTGCTTTGTAAATCAATCATTAAATTATGTGCTACTTCATTCACAGTTTTTGGGCCTCTGTCTGCCATAAGACACCTGCTGTGGTGACAACTGACAAAATATATGGAACCTGGGGAGGATGAGGAAAGAAGAAGGAGGAGGACTCTGACTATCTCTGCACATGCAACCTCCTGGCAGAAAGGCTCAGGCAGTGGCATACAAACGCTGTAGATTGAAGCTATTGAATTTTTCAGTAGCACAATACACTGCATAACTTTGCTGTGGCACCAGAACATGAGCACTTAAAGAGCAATCTTCAAAGCACTAAAATAAGACATACCCAGCTGTGTTTTCATTCATATACATCAACAAGAAAACATATAATTTTTACAGTAACTCCACAGAGAAATCAAATAATAAAAAGCTATCCAAAAAGTGAATAAAATTCTACAAACACTAGCAATCAAGAAAAATAAATCTAGTTTTATTAATCTGTATCATGGAAACACAAGTGATTTAAAGCATCTTTGCAATGTCTCTGCAGTTCAATCTGTATCAGGTTATTTGGAGGAAATCACAATCATATTGTCAAGATCAAAATATTCCCTGTCTTCGCCACAAAACGACTATTAAAATTTTTAAAAGCAATTTGGGAACGTTGACAGTTGTCGACATCACTCTCAAACAGGTACTGCTAACACTCACATCTCATTATATTTTATCTTTCTTTTTCAAGGCCTAATATTATTTTTTTTCCAGTAGTAACATACAAATTGCTTTCCTTGGAATCAGAATGAAGATTCCCGCAGATTCTTAAATGAGAATACATGTTATCACCACTAACAGTAACACAAACAAAACAACTACTCCTACAGCTGACAGCACTGAAAGGAGGAGTGCGGAGTATCAGCATTAGAAGATAGATGTGTAAACCAAAGGTGGGAAAAAGCAGATTACTGTTCAGGCAGAGTAATTTTGAAAGCTTTACTGGGGGGTTGGGATCTGTTTCTTCCAAAAGAAAACCAGAGAATAGAAATAACACACCGTTCTCTGCCCTTGTTTTGTAAAGTTCTTTTCATCAAGTTGCACGGAAAACAGAATAAAGCTTGTCTTCTTCCTTTCAGATTGCAGCATTATTGTAAAGTATTTTATTATTTTTACAGCTTCTGCCACATTAGATTGCACTTCAACTCTTTATATTTTTAAGTTTACCATTCTGCTAATAAAAGAGACTGGATTGATGGCCCCAGAACCTGGTATTTGCCATTTATTCTCAGAATAGGAATAGCACTGAAAGGTTTCTCCAGTGGCCCAGCTTCACTCCTACTCTAAAGAAATTGCTCCTTTATACCTATAAAGGATATTCCCCAGCTAAAACAATAGTGAAAAGTGACTTAACACTGAGTGTGGGCCAAGGGTGTCACACCTGATATTCTGGCAGCAACAATAATTCACTGAAAGTCACAGGCTTTGTTCCCTGCAACAGAACCAGCTCGGAGCTGGGCAGTGCTGATTTCTACTTCCCCTCCACTCAGCTTACAGAAGGAAAATGATGCAGTAATAGCTACACCTTCCCACGAAGCAGAATTTCCCAGAAAACAGCCTGAAGAGCAACACTTTGTCCCACAGGGACAGTAACTTGGGGTTCTGAAACAAAACTGGATAGATGAGGTTGTGCTTGGAGAGCAAGTCCTGCAACCTGAGAGAGCAGAGGAAGATTTTAATTAATTTGGTAACACCCAAGGCTACAGTCCTCTCCTTGCACAGTTACCTGGGAAAATCAAATAAGCTGGGAACAAGTGATTAGGCAGAGCAGGACAGTGGGAGAAGCACTCTGACACACAGATCCCCAAACTTCTGCTGACCCTCATTAAGTTTTAATAGAATATCAGAACTCAAAAAGTATATACTGATGTTATTCAATGAAATAACCACAAAATTGCTAACTATTCTCAAGTAAAGGTGTTGAGATGTTAGCCAGAACAAATGATTTTGCCTACCATAAGGGAAAACAATGTGAAAACGTTGCTCCAAATGTGATGTGAACGTGTAAGATTCTTTGGGAAGTGAGTAAAGTGCAGCTCACATTACCATTCCATGCTTGGTGAAGAAGTTTCTTCATTATCCACACACACAAACACGCACACACACAGATCTCTCCTCCTGAGCTACCTGGGAACAGACACGAATTGCCTGTCATGCTTTGCTTTCTCCTAGGCACAAACTGTCTATCACACTTTGCCACCTTGTGCTGTGATTTCTTTCTGAAACCCAGTGCTCTTCCTTACATTTAGTTATTATGTTACTTTTAAATACCAGACTATAGAGCCTGACACTACTCAAAAGACACTCAAAACAGGCAGACCTAAGATCCATTTCTTACGGTAATGTAAAATATATACATTACTGAAACTCAATTTAGCCATCTGGAATGCAGGAATAATAACATTTACTTTCCCCACAGTAAAATGCTTCTAAGCTAAATTAGCATTAACTATTATTCATCTCAATTCTGCAAAACAGTGAATCATAGCCTTAACTTCAAGCGTTATTTTTTTAAAAAATGACTAAGTAATTTCATTGAGCAGAAAATAAAACTTTTGTCTTTCTTTTCAATTCCTCCTACTATCATTATTTACCAGATGCTAATTTAGCCTATTTACAGAAAAAGCAAGTTATTTTTTGGCTCCTCTGTGCTAGAATTAATCAGAAGCAGCATGATACCATGTTTAATTTCAATCACAGCAGCTATCACTTTACAAATAAATAAAACTTACAAAATTTTTTACTGCTCTTAAATCAGATGCTGGTTTTTTTTCCTTAAGGAAAATAAAATTTACAATACTGGCTTCTACACAAACTTTTGTTTAATTATGAGAGCACCACAGAATGCGGGCTTTTGCTCATTAAAATCAAAGGGTATAAATAAAACTGCATTTTCTTAAAAGAAATAGCAATAGCTGGGTCATAAAGAAGATGTCCAGACTGTTAAGAATTAAAGCACCCATTAAGAAATACAATCTGCTGGGTAGAGGAAGGGGAAAAAAAAAAAAAGATTAAGAGAAATCTATGAACCTTAAGGCAAGTGCTGTGAAAGGGTACCTGGAATTCCTTTTGTAGATCTGGGACTCGCTTATTTCAGTTTAAGTTGGAAAAGCTGGTTATCAATTTTCTAGCTAGATTTAGTGAGAGGACAGCAGAATTCGCCCCATCTGTTAGTCCTTGGCTAGGACACCGGTGCTATTTGTTTTCCTAGCATGGCATCCCAGCCCATACAACAGATTGATGGTGCCAGAGAGACACCGTGAAGTGGCGCCCGCTGCACTGCCAAGGGCAGGCAGGAACGGATGGTCACATCCAGATGATCTTGCATTAAGGGACGAGGAGGTGAAAAATCTGCACCGCCTGCTGCCTTCCCCCCACCCCTGGCTCACGGGAGGCTGCATCTGACCTTCAGCCAGGGAACAGAGAGCAAACTTGACTTCAAAGCTTCAGAGGGGCCCAAGAATACTTTCAGCTCGAGTTTTGCCCAGCCATGGGCTGGTTTTAAACCCATTCTGTCAAGGTGAGATTTCGAGGGACAAACTGCTTTGTCCTAAATGGCTTTAGGCTAAGTGCCTAAAGACCTTCCCTGGTGCCCTCCTTCACAACAGCCTGCACAGGGAGAGGTGGCTTTGGGCAGACCCAGCTGATCTGCACACCTGTTGGGAGAGTCTGGATTTGGTGTTCAGTGACCCACATGTCACACTAATAGAACCTGCAGTAACAAAGGGTCTGAGGAACATTTCTCCTCATAAAAGAGTACAATTTTATTATTCAAGTATTGGTGGCAATATGCACTAGATCCCTCCAAAATACTGAACGCTTCAAGATACTGTAAATTTTATCGGAGAAAATAAAACTACCTCCAGTTATTGTCTCAGCTGTTTTTTTAAACTCCTCCCCTGCTGCAGAAAAGTTTAGACAAACTGATAAATTTTCCCATTCCTGACTTCACTGACGTGTATTTCTAACAAACTTCAGAACAGTACACATGGACTATAATGGGCCTAGGGTAAAACTCTGAAAAAAACCATGAAATAAGCAAGCTAAAAAGTAGGGGAAATATTTTCATAGTTTCTGTCAGCTTGTAGTAGTATTATTTATTTTTAGGAAATCACAAAGTATTATCTAGATATGACAGGAGCATCTAGTAGCACACAACAAAAAGTAGGTGAAAGAAATCAGTAAAATCTATGGAGAAGTCAGTTCAATTTGTACGTATCAATACACATAAATACAAATAATAAGCAAGCTAGAGACATGTAAAATATAATTCTGTCTACTACAAATTTGGCCTTTTCATAATCTGTAGCCCAAACTCTATTATACTCTTGCCATTTCAATCCAGACCTTTGACTTCCACAAAACGGCTTTAGGGGAAAACTGCTTATATTTAGAAAAAGCTTTGAAAGGTAAAACTACCATAGAATAACATTATCTTTATCTTAGCAGACTAGTCAGAGAGTTCAAACTGAAATGGCATTTCATGCTAAGCAATAATGTCTCTATTCGTAAATGGCATGTGAGGCATTTATACCACTGAAAACCAGGGATTGATGATTGCAGGATTTCCAATTCTCGAGTTGACAAAGGGGATATTTTCATGGAGGTGACACACACGGGTTTCAGAGGCCTCCCCCAGCCCAGAGCCGGCACTGATAAATCGCGTGACTTCCTAAATACTGAATACACATCGCACAGTGCTTGTTGACATAAATCATATCTAACAAAGGATACCCCAGCAGAGGGGGGTGGGAAGAAGCCCCACAGTCTTACAGACCCTGCAAGTGAGGAGAAAGCATCCAGGATTGGTGTTTTCCTTCAGCCAAGAAAGGACATGATTGGTTTTAAATTTCCAGCTGAAGGAAACCAAGATTCACCTTTACCTTCCACACCATTGTAAACCTTCACCTTTACCTTGCAGTACCACGTGCCTGAGCACTGGAATATGGGACGAGCTGAGCACTGAGTGTTGAAAAGAACCAACTTGCTTTCAAAGCCATTCTCCTGCCCTCTGATCAGTAACTCTTTCATCGGAAGATTTTTGTGAGCAATGTTACTAAGCAAAGTGAAAGCCTGAATTTCTGCCATCTCCAAACCCACAAATCTTAAGCTTTGGTGTTTAAGGCCTGTTTTGCCTTGCAAGAAATTACAAAAATCTTTTCTCTCTGAAAACAGAAAGATTTGGAGCCACACAGTAAAACTGAATTTAAAAAAAAATGCAAATTTTGGCTAAAAGCATCCACACAGACACTTACTGGTGACTTGCTGTGTTCAGTAATTTACCCATGTGTCAAACCCTTGAACACTGAAATAAGGAAACTGCTTTGTACAGCTATAAAAAATATTGACGATTCCAGAGTCACCACTATACCCAAGAAAAAGCAAGGTGTGCAGTACATGCAGCCATTACCTCTTTTGCAAACTGCTCTGGGATTGTCAGAGTATGCAAGCTGTAGCACTCAGCAGAAACTCTTAATGGAGAGCATTTAAAACAAAATCTGCTGGAAGTATGTAAAGGATTGCTCACAGCTGAAGAACGGAAACATGTTAAGAGAACTGGAATTCCTAAACTTTGGGCTGAGCTTTGGTTTGGACCTTTCTATTTGCAAAAGTGAAGATCTGTGCTCAGAATAAGGATCCATACTCGAAAGGTAAAAACTAAGATGGATTTTATGAAGGCAACCCATGGCCTTGTGCTGCCCCATCCCAGAGAAATGATCCATCATCAATGACCAACACTGGTCTCAGGTCCCAGGCAAAGGCACCCCCTTGGAAGTGCAAGGTCCCAGCGGCACAGCTGCCAGAGCTGGGAGGGCAGGGTTTGCAGCACCATCCACAACCTGTAATTCATGCTTTTCCTGTGACTCTGGGGCCCTGGAAAAAGAGTTCCAGAATGAGCCTTGGGACTGCATGGATTGTTCTAGCAGGCTGCACTGCCTGGTGACCTGAACCCCTCAGCTGCACTTCACTGGCAACTACTCACCTCAAAACTCCACCACTCTGCTAAAAGTAGCTACTAAAAGGTCTCCTTCAGATTTGAGTTGAAATGAAGGCTGGAATCCTGACAGCTTTGAATAGTATCCAGGAATTCCAAATTCAGTAAAACAGTGAATTCAGTACTAAATACTGGCTTCTCAAATCATGGGCAACACAGGAAAACTCTACATTTTGAAATGTACACACAGGCTAGCAGAGAAAACTCTCACTGCTAAGGAGCCTGCTGTATATTTGGTACTCCAGGAGTGCCAAAGCAATGTTAAGCAAATTGCACTGTGTTTAAAAGCCTTTTTCTGTTCTAGCTGTTTACCCTTTTCTAATGGTAAATATGGGAGAAAAGATGAATGATTTATGAATGTTCTCTGTAAAAAGTCAAACAACATATTAAAACAATGCTTCATAGCATGGGGAAATGGAGTTAAACAGGCTACTTTCATGGTGATTTTTATAGAAAGGAAATGCATAGATTTTTGACAGTGGAAAAAAAAAATCTAAAGATGAAAGAGAACGGTGTTAAATGTTGTTAAACCTTTATTTGGCCTAAAGCAAAAGATAAAACTCATTCTGTCAGAGATCTAAAAGAAAAAATCTAAAGAGATGAAAACCACAGCTTTTTGACTTAAGTAATTCCCCTTTACAAATATTCTCAGATGAGATTGAGTGAAACCCTCCACCCAGCTACGTCCTGAAAACCAAACTATTTCCAGTTTCTCTGTTAATACGAGAGTGGGCAGTGCTGATGAAGTGACAGAAAAACAACTGAGGGGTAGGATGCATCCTGCTGTTTTCCTGAGCAGCTCTGAATTCCCTGCTCCCAGGGACAGCAAGCCCCTTCCTTCCTTGCTGCAGGTCTAATGGGTGGCACTTGCCCGCAGCTGCTCTGGCAATTGCCCTGACCCAGTTGTGCAAGGAAATAACGAGCCCCTGAATTGACTAAGGAGTGTCACAAGGACAGAAGAAGAAATTGGCTAAGGGAGCACATCAGCAGTTGGAGGAGCATCCTCAGGTGGTGCTCAAGGAGAATGTGTATTTAAATTTGTAGCCCATTTACTGCAATAGGACAGAAGTTTAAGACATGCCATGGAGGACAAGATGGCAATCCAAGCAAAGGAAAAGAAAACAGCTTTTCTGTACTTCTGAGAACAAATAGCTGTCTCTACCACCACATCATTGTTTTACTATTACCAGCTAATACAACAGCAGACTGAAAGTGCAGCTGCGGTCCACAGAATATTTGGCATTTCTGGCCCAAGCATAATCCCTCAAGTAATGAAAAACCTATTTCTATTTTTGCATCCTTGCTACTCTTCATACTGAAGAGGCTGCATCTGTCTCCCATTTATTGAAGCTTATTCTTCATCTAGACAGCCAGATCTGGTTTGTATTAGAAATTAGGTTTTAAATCACTATTTTTCTATTATTTGTTTTAGGATTTTCAGGAAGCCTCCAGAGGGGCAGAAAAATTCTTCTGGTTGGAAAAGACTCTAATACTCTTCATGAACCAAGCTCCAAATCCCTAAACCCTTGTCTAAGAACTTAGATGTTTTTAAGGTTCAGATTCTGGCCATGAAGACAGTAACATGGTAAGAGTTAGAATGACATAAAAATGTTTTCTTAAAACAAGTTAAAACTCCTCCTGCAAGAGTAAGACTAATCAGATCTCTGAGCTTTTCTTAATGAGCAGACTCCATTATGATCTCTCTTTCCTCATGTGGTTGGAGTTTTGCAGTTCAGTGATTAATGGAGTCTCAAGATGTAAAAGGGGGATATATATGAAGAAAGAAACAACAGGTGAAATAAATTTTTGGCTCAACAAATCAAATTGCAACTCTTTTATCTTGCTGCTCCCTGCTACCCTGTGGCCAGTTTTAGCAGGATTCTCTATTTTCAGGTCCCAGCTCTGCACCACATTCTCACCAACACGCACAGGTCTTTTCTCCTTGGAAAAGGCTCGGATGCTAAAGGCACAGTAACCCATCACTGCGAGGTACGTGGGGCTATGGTGTTGCATTTCCTGTCTCTGGTAATTCACGTGCCTGCTGTGAAATTGTTTCATTTCTCTTTCAGTTTAAGGTTCTTTTGCATTTTCCACAGACCAGCAAAGAAGTCACAAGTTCATATCTACTCTTATATTACCTTGGGATACTTGCTATGTACTCCTGACATTTTTCTAGCATTCATTAATTTTCTCAGCATGTCAAGCACTGTTTACCTCCATTTTAAAGCTTTTAATAACTGAACACAGAAATCCTCTAGTGACAGTACAGTCTGACAGAAGGAATATCTCGTTCCTTCTGCAAAAGAAAATACTACCCTCACAGCTCCAATTCCAACTGTCAGGAGCAAAACCCGAGTTTGCTGACAAACCACCTGCCTCGGATTGAACTAGCTCCCCTGGAACTACAGAGGGGTTTCATGGTTTCCATATTTAGGAGACAAAGCTGTAGCAAAAAGATCCTAATTGAGAAATGAAATCTCTTGATTATAGCAGGATGGCTTTGGACTTGCTGTGGGTACAATGGCACTTGGGTCAGTTTATGTCAAGTTGGGATCCTGAGCACGAGCAGTGGATCTCCAGCCTCCTGCTGCAAGAATGGGGCCTTCTACGAGCTCCTGCACCCTCAGATCACTCCTCACCCTCTGATCCCTACATTAGAGATTTGCAGCCACCTGCACCTCACAGGATGCAACAAGACTTGCAGGAGAAATAAGTGAATTGAAAGAAGAAGATGCAAATATACAGAAAATACAAAAGAGAACTGTGAAAATAGTGCGCTTCACCCAAATTTAAATGAAACAACTGTTAACATGCAGGGATGAGCAGAATATATGGAATAGACTGTCTGACCTTTCCAAGAGTCTTGTCTACTCCAGGCTGACTCCTGCAAGGCGAGTGAGACAGAGACACCTTGTCATCCAGCACGTGGGGAACCTGCTCTGCCAGACTGGCATCAGGATGTAAAAACATCTTCTATTCTGTGGCTTTTCTCAGAAAGCATTTAGTAAGAAAAATGTTGGAGGAAATCAGCTGATCAACCAACCAGCAAATTAAAATAAAGCTTAAAATTCAATTAACTGCAGCACTGTTTTGCATTATGTATAATACCTTTTAAAAATTAAATATGACACAGAGGGATAAATCTGGACATCCCAGAGAAGAAAACAAACTAAACCTAGAGCATATTTACAGTTTTAGGTAAGGTTCTGTAAGATCAATATTAGAGAATGAATTTCCTCTTCCATTCAGGAACTGCATTAATACAGATGCTTGCCTTTTCTAGTAATTATTTAGTAATAACCAAGATAAAGACATTAAGAGTGTTTCATAATCACACAGTAGGGTTCAATAGTGATTCTCTCATTATCAAGTCTGCTCAACATACAAGCCAAAACATGATTTTTCTAACTGACTACATTCTTCATTTTGGCATTGCAATTCAAGCTTCTGATGTCAGAAACGATTATGAGAAATTAAGAGAGAGTTTGCTGACTATAAAGTATACATGCACCAGTCCAAAAAGGAGCCTCTCCTTCCTACACACATTGCTCTAATAATTTAAAAAAAAAAGAAAAAAATGAAAAAAAAAATCTTTGTCTTGCCTCTACCCATCACGGTCAAATTCTGTTCTGGAAAGCAGACATTCATTCACACTCAGGAAAAGGACTATGTTTCTCAGAGCTTAGCACTCATCATTATTCAGGCAGAAATGCCTCAGATCACTAGAAATGGGATAAATTATTGCAGTGCTAACAGAGGGGGTTGTCTGGCCAGGGAGCAGCTCTGCATGAAAGGCTCCAGGGTCCCCCTGGACAAACACAAGCCAGCACCAGGGTCTGGCAGCAGCATCTTGGGCTGTAGGAACAGAGCGTGGCTGGGGGGCTGCGGGAGAGGGTTATCCCCATCTGCTCTCATTAGGCTGCTTCTAGGATAACTGCTTCCAGTCTGGGGCCCTCCAATACAACAAGGACATCAATAAACCAGAGCAACTGCAGGGGATGTCACCAGGACAGTTAGGGGCTGGAGCACCTGCTGTTGGAGGAGGGGGAAGAGATGGCTGGGGGGCTTCAAAGCAGCCTGTCAGAACCTACAGGTCATGAAGAAGATAAAGCCACATGCAATCTCTGTCCTTGGAGGCCTTCAAGAGCAGATTGGACATAAGAGAGGACCCATTTGGAGCAGAAGAGACATCGAGAGGTCCCTTCCAACACAAATCACCCCATAACCTTGCAAAGCCAAATCTGGAGTGCAAAATCTGTCCCAGGGGTCAGACAGGTTGTCATAGAAGATGTCGTTTTTCCTGTTTATAGCTAAAAGGCTATCATGTAAGGAATTACTAACAAGGCACAACATCACATGAATATGGTGCCTTAGGTGTTCAAACTCGCTGACCTTGGCAAGTCAGTGACTTTATTACTGGACATACAGAATACATATGATGGCTGGGATCTGAGGAGTGACGTGAGAAGGCAGGTCAAAGTGTGATGCAGCAAGACTACATAAAATCAAACCCTGAATAAGCAAAAGCTGAAAACTGTTTCTTAAACAGCTATTAAATCATTGAGATGAATTCATCCCATTATATTATATGGCAAGTAAAGTTTTCTGTCAGTTCTCAGTGACATGTCATTTCTCTTCCCACTGTTCAAGTTCTTTTGCGACATAAGTTCCCTACTCTGTTACTCTGTCTTATTATTTTCACAAATTGAATTTAACTCCAATTTTTATTTTGCCTTCCTTCAAGTTCCTTGAATATTCCTTGAATATTCTCTTGTTTCTTTAGTACACTAAAGTATTTTTTATTTCTGGTTTTTTTTTTCATGGCGTTCATAATGCTGTTTTAAGAGCTACATTAGCCACACTTACAAAATCCATGTCAAATCTTTCAATCCTGTAAGAACCCACAGAGCAATAGTTCTATTCCTAAAGACAAATATGTACTGCTATACTGAAATAAATAAAATCCATAAGCATACTAAGTGCAAAACAACACAGTGAGTCAAAGAAACACAACAACAAATAATCAATATAAATGAATCGATAAATGATCAACTGGTGATCTCAATCTAAATAACTGCTAAGAGAGCAATGTTTCCCTAGAAAGAAATGAGACATTTTACACTGATATTGAACATTGACTTTTCAGAGAGAACGACCACAGGTTTATTTGATAGGTATCTCTGACTTGGCATTATATTAGCAAAATTTAATCTTCAACATCCCTTATGCTTACCCTTCCCCTGAAAAATGGCCTTGTCTCAGTTTGTTGGGCTGGGTTATAAAGCATGTCTCACTAAAATATCTCAATGTTTTTTCATCACTTTTGCCCCTGACTTCTTTCAAGTCTCATTTTGCATCTACTTATCTTTTCTATCTCTTTGCCCTGACAAGACTTCATACCTGTGATTCTGAGATTAAATCCTAGACTACTAAAAAATTCATATTATTAGGTATTTGCACTGATGAAAGCGAGAATAGGCTCTGTCACACAGCCATCATGAAACCCAGCATATCCTCTAGTTTGTGCATGGGACGATGGCAATGGCACGTGAAGCGCAACCTGTACTTCACAACTCAGAGAAAAAAGAGAAAGCACCTCTGAGGAAGCCATTCCAGTAACAGAGACTAAAAAACCCCCAAGTTTCTACTATATAAATAATAACTGTACTAATAAATTAATTGTAAACAGCATCTCTCTGTAATGTCTGGGTGAGCCATTTCTGTCCTGTCACATCACACTGCTCACTTCTGTGGCACTAACCTTGGCCAAGCAGATGTTTTGAGCAGTGCAGCCACAGCCAGGACAGCGAGTACCAGCCAGGCAGTTGTGTTTCTTTACTCAGGTTCAAAGCAGTAAGTTTTAACAGCTCCTGGGGAGCATTACCAGCATGTGTGAAAAATGTTTCCTCAGACCCATCCGAGATTGTGCTGGGCAATTTGCATTAACAACCCAAAACGTGCCCTGAAAACACAACTCCAGTAACAGACGAAAGAAAACATTCTACGATCCTCTCTGTCCCCTGTCTCTTGCCAAGGCTGCAGAGTATGTTCAGCCTGGTAGCTGAGCAAGAAAGGTTTTTAATTGCAAGAGCTAAGCTAAGCACATGATAGCACCTTGAGAGTTATGGGAACATTAGTCTCACTATAGTTTCAAGTGCTGAGGTTTATGGTATGAAAATGTACGACAGACAAAGAACTGACCAGGCTGTAAGACTGCCCCTCCACAGTGAAATCCTCCTACTCCCACAGTCCCTGAGATCTCTGCTGGGCAAAACAATGGTACATTGGCTTTTCTTGGAACAAATCTGCATATCGGGCTTTTACTTTTGACTCAGGAAAAGCCCAGGAAAACTATACCCAAGTAATTTCACTTCAAAGTCTTCCTGTTCTTTGTGGCATTAAGCACATATAGTGCAGCTGGAGCATCTTGTCCCCAGGAAAACTGTCTCGTTCACTTAATGAATCTCTCATGCCTTTGGACTGTGGAATAGGGACACTTGTTAGCTAGAAAGCCACATCTAAACTTCCTGGACACAAGCACTGAAATTCCCAACACTAGCACATAGTTTTCTTATGGAATGAAGCCAGATGCTTTTTCTTAAAAGGCTCCAAACTTCTCAGAGGTAGCATCAGACAAGCTTATTGAGCTACTACCACGCTTTTCTCACTCAGATTGACTGATAGCAGTCAATAAGAATCACTGAATGTGTGACATTTAGAATATGACAGGCATATTCTAAAATTTAATTATTGCCCCTAACTGACACCTATTTTCAATGCAAATTTAAGAACAGAACCTTCTGTCATCAGCTAATCTTGCAAGATGCAGTGCTCCCTCGGTTTACATTGATTTCAAGTGAATCTGATCCCAGTGATTGGCAGCCAGATGCCCTCTGCCTCTCAGAGGTTTGAGCTTTGCATGATTTTCCCTTTTTCAGTCTTGCTTTCCAAAATGCCTAGCATATTTGATTTCAGTGAAGCCTGGACAAGACAAAGGCTGTGGTTTTCTGACTCCACAAGTAAAAAACAAATGCAATGCAAGAAATCGAACTAAATGTAAATTCCTGTTTGTCAAATACAACTCAGAGAGAGAAAAAAAAAATCAATAGGTGCATAAGACAGGCACTTCAGCAACCTATTTTGATGAATCCTCATCTGTGGAGTCAGAGTCAAAAAGACAGCTTGACTTAGGAGTGGAAGAACTTATAAACATGAATGAACACCAAACTTCATCCAAGCACTTACATTAGCAGAAAACGGACTCATG
>WEIT01033490.1:62386-132436 GCA_013389985.1 Dryoscopus gambensis
GGTAACAGTCTGGGAGGTGGAGTATAAACCGTTCCTGAGGTCAACGGGTAACCAGGGGAAGAACTACTGAACAGCGGAGTAGTTCCAGAAGATGTCTTAAACAAGAAATGCCTGAAAAACATAAAATGGAACATAGTTGAAAATGGCAAGTCCTGTAGTTAAGAAAGAACATCTCCTACTCCTATACCATCCCAGCTGCCACAGCCTGGTAAATTCAACCAAAAAGAAAAAGGATTTTGTAGGAAGAAATAGGGAGATGAAAATTCTCAGTCTTTTTGCTACCAGATCTTAACAACTGGCACTAAAATACAGTGTCAGGATATATTTCTTAATCTTTTCTGTAATTAGATGCAACTTGACCACATACTAGCTAAAACACTAGCATGACCCATGAAGTGTCTGGGAGTTCCCTGTGGAATCCACCACTCAAAAAATATTCTAGGAAAACCACACTGAGTTTCATTTACACTCTTGGCAAAAGCTTCCAGCAAAACCGTAAGAACACACTGAGCAAAACCCATAGTCCTGTAGGAAAAGATCTTGCCAGAATTAAAATCAACCATGATTTTGTGGTTTAATACTACACAGGTTTGGTTTGAACAGCTAAGACAATTACCAAAAGCACATGACTCAGCAGATAAAAAGAGGATTTCAACTGCCTATACATTTGCTAGGAAGAAAATAAGGGACAGAATACACTCTCTAATGAATCCCAGAAAACGCTCTCAACACATTCCAGACAGAAGAAATGGAGAAAGCAAACTGTAAGACTGGCTTCTTTAGATTAACTTCTCAGAGTCAGGAAGAACCGACTACGAGCATGTTCCAGTAAACAGTGAAAAGAGAAGCACAGAATACAGGCTGCGGTTTTACAGAAAGTCACTTGGTTTAAGACAGAGAGCTCTGAAGACTTGCTCCATACCCTCTCCCTTCACAGCTCTGAAAAACAAGTGCTTCTTGGATTCAAATAGAACAAAGACACTCAGTAATCTCCAAAATCAAAATCGCAGCCTGAAATAACGCAGATCTTACTTCCAATGTAAAATATGTTTAACATTTTTATTCAGATACAATCCAGTATGTCACTCTCAAACCACCTGTTAGAGCTTTAAAATCCATGTCACTCACTGACAACAACAATTTGGAAGTTTGAGGCTGAAATGTGTTTCCCAAGTATGTTTTCCAGCCCACCATCATGAATGTGCCTACTGTCAAGCATAGATCAGTGTATACCTATCCTACAGAATACCAGAAGTGATTTAAAAGGCATTTTTTAAAATGTTAGTTTTGAAATAAAACCCAGAGCATAAGAGATTGCACAGAACGTGCACACAGGCAAAAGACAGTAAAAGGAAGGCTGGCTAGGCTCCCTAGATTTCTGATTAAACATTTCCATTTGAAGACAGCCTCTGAAAATATGTTTGTTTTTTGTTTTTAAATGAATCAGTTAATAAACTCTATTAATGAACATGAAAAATCACTTTGACACTGCCTTTGTTATTGATTTTTAAACTCCAAGTGGCCTTGTACATCCCTTTCAATGGTGACCAAAATCTAGTTTGTTGCAGAAAATAGACAAAGACTGTGGCACTGTCCACTGTCATAACTTTTTCTTTGTGCTTTGGAGACTTCAGATATGCAATTAAATTCAAACTCATTAATTCTAACCAGTTACTTAATAGAAACATTGGACTTTTTTTGAACAAATAAAGCTGTCCTTCTTTTTATTTTGAGAGGCACATTAGAGGTTAGAATTGCTTCTTTTCTGCACATCATAGGTGATCTATGAGAAAAAGCAATAAAGGCAAATGCTAGAAGACTTCCCCTTAAAATTACCCAGCCTTTTAAATTATGAAAAATACCGTTCAGTTAAAAGAAAGCAAGAAATAATGAAAGTCTGATGTCTTGAACACTTCATTTTAAATGTTTCTTTACTTTGCAACAGTTCAATTAAAGTAACTGATGGGTAAGTGATCTTATAAGGTTGGTTGTGTCACACCAGATCTATTGACTCTTCAGTTTCTTCTGCGTGGGTAGAACCTGATTAACTTGTCAGCAGAAGCAGGTTTAGTCCTTTCTGCTTGCTCCCCAGTGTTGGGAGCACAGGACCACTTCCACGATTGGGCCTAGGGATTGAAATGACATGGAGCACGAGGAACACGGGAAAGCCAGAAGGAAGACAGAGCTGGTGAGACAAAGGCAGGCAGGAAAGCTCCTCTCCTATCCAGGCTAATTCTGCATCTGCCTCAGCCCAGGACCCCTTTTCCTCCTGAATCCTCATGGCAGGACCGACCCTCTCAGGTCTGGACATAAGGGTCTGTAACAAACAGTGCTTACCCTCTTCCCTGACCAAAAGCAGATCTTTTAAAACGAAACTGGAAATTAGAGTCCTTGGAACTGTCTTTATCTGAAATGCTTTTAAACCCAGGAATTTTATGTCCTCTTTAGCTGAGAAGGCAGCTACAGCACCAACAGAAATTTTAATATAAAGCATTGTTAAAGTAAACTCAGATATATAATGAAACTCTGCTCCCATTAAAATTGAATTAATGAATATCTAGATATGCTTTAATAGAACATGTCAATCATATACTGTTGCATGTAAGAAGACAAAAAAAGTAGAACAAAAAAGCAGTTCCACCGTGATCCTCTTTGAGATACATGAAGTATATAAAGAAAATCAAAACACTTGTCCATGCAAACAGGATCTCTATGATATTGTTAAAACTAATCAGAACTTGGTAGAAGCAAAAAAAGCTGACTGAAAAGGATACATGAGACGATGTCATTCTCAAAGCCAAAAAGAAAGAATGTCATTTGATAAGCCCTGAATTTTGTCACATTTTGTCCTACCCATGCATTTTGAAAGCTGAAAGTTCATTGCCTCAGTATGAGGACCCTTGACAAAGTGGGAACTATCAGAAGACATCACACCATCTGAAAGTACACAAGTCCTGGCTTGAGAAGTTTAAAACAGACATTTAACTAAAGACGTGTTAAATATCCCCCAAGACACTCTGGAAAACTGACACTGCATTCCAAAGCTGGGGGCCAGATGAGCAGGTATACCTTAAATCATAGCAAAGCACACCAGAAAGACTGAGAACACAATGGACAAAAACACTTGGACCCCCAGAGTTTTAAATCTAGATTCAGCTACTAATGGAAATAAATTGACTTGTCTCAACTCTATCCCTAAACCCAATGATCTATAGCCATATTTTTATGTGAGATTTGACATGCTCTGGTACAACCAATTGTCTGTGGGCTGAAGCTGCACAGAGAGAACATGAGCATTTATCAACATTAATTACAGCCTCACAGTGGTAAGGCTGGGAGCACTGTACAATGCCTGCTTATGAAAAGAAATGATCTGATTTGTACCAGTTCACTTAATTTCAAACACACTCCATATACGAATTAAAAAATTGTATTATCTTTCTTACCTGTTCACCTATCAAACACGATTAAGAAAAACACATTTTCTACCTCACAATTAAGCATTAGCAATTTGAATTAGACTAGGACTAATCTTCTGTTTTGAAAACATGGGAGTAAATTTGCTAAGTCTCAGCCCAGTCACCCTAATTTCTGTGGATCAATAAGACAAGTCCATACTGAAAAAAAAATCACAAAATATGGTTGCCAGCCTACGATGATCCTGTAATTTCAGTGTCCTTGAAAAGCTGTGGAAGGAGCTTGGGTGCTGCCCACAGAACTTAAGCCTGCAGCTCACTCTGTGCTCTCCTCTCCCACTCCCAGGCTCTGGCTGCAGGATTCAGGATTCACCGCTCTGTTTTCAGCACTGCTGCTGTGTGGGGTCACACCCGGGCACCTCCTCGCTGACACCACCACAAAGGTGACATCTGTGAAAGTTGAGCTTGCAAGGGGACATTTGACCACTGTTCTGTGCACTAATGGTAAATGGAAAAAGCTATGTTTTGCTTTCTTCATTAATTCAGAGCTCTCTCCAGCATGTACTTTCCCACAGGTCAAAAGGACCTCTGGTGTTCAGGGAACAGTGGTCTGACAGAGACTGTATTAACTTCCATATTCTTTGAGAGAACAATCGGCTTTTTCCCTCCTCCTTTCTGGACAGATTGTCATGGCAGCACACTGCAAGAACGAGTGGGAAAAAAAATTGCTTTTGCGATGAAAAATTGTAATAGAAAGGAAGAACAAGACATTTTCTAACATAAATTGCTTCTTTCCCTCCTCATACTGTCCTAAACTTATTCTGTATGAAAATAAAAAAGGCATACAGAGAATTGTAATGCTTAAATTGTCCTTTTTTTTTTTGTATTTTATAGGGTTTTAATAGTAATTAATAAATAAAAAAGCTACATGCCAAGAGAATAGCAACAGCTTAATTTAGTTGTTTAAAAATATCTCCAAGCTGTGGTAAAATCACATCTGTCTATAATTTTATTGGACATTTATTCTTAGCAGAAAAGAAACAATGGAATATAGAATATAATATGCTGGCTTTCATTGTGATAAAAAAAATCTTCTACGCTTTTTAAAGTCTGCCAAAAAAGTAGCCATGAGTCATTTTATGTCAGTGGAAGCCTCAAAGTGGCTGCCAAATTCAGACAGTGAAGTTTTATGGAAGATTTCTAACTTATAAACAAAAAGAAACCAATTCTGAAGAAAACTACAAGCTGTTCTTATGCCTGTTATGTAAAAAAATCAACTCCGAGTGGTAGACTGGTGCAAGTTTTGGTTACCTATGTCACAGTCTTTCCCCAAATGAGACTTAATCGCATGTTCTCTCTAGTTCTTGCAGAAAACATGGGACCATCAGCCCCGTTTCCACAGCTGAGGGCTCTCTGATGTGGTAAAACTGCACAGAAGTTTCCTTTTGAGTGCCTAGAACTCTAAAGCCAGCAAGAAAGCTTAACAAGTGTTAACTATTTGTGTTTAAATTGGATAATTACAAGAAATTGTCTCAATCATGCCAAATCTGCAGACTAAACTCAGTAAGACAGATTTTTCAGTGGAAAGCTATTTCAAATACACACTTATATGAACTAACTGGCCATTTTACACACCTGTGTGTTGTGCTCCCCCACACCCAAATGCCTGTGGAAACAAAGGAGAATCCATGACAACACACTATTTCAGTGATTTTCAGCCTGCTGCAGACACTGATGCAGGAACTAAGGACACTCTGTTAGGCATGGAAACAGTAATTCAGGATGAACACATCAGTATCAATGTGACACTTGTACCCACTGTAACCCACTGATCCTTGCAGCAGCCCCCAGCACCCAGAGCAGCTCCAATTCCAGCTCCTCAGCTCTTGAAAGGCTGATTATTCCTTAAAGGCTGGGCTTGTCACGTCCCCAGGCAAAGGGTTCTAAAAACCACGGAGTGTAAAGCGGTGTCAGCGAGGTTGCTGCGAGTCCCAGGCTGGCTTGTCACCGCCACTGCCACCCTCTAACAAAGACACAGCTGGACACGTGAAGCACGGTAATTGAACACTGCCTGACAGCCAGGCAGGGTGTTGTACAGAAAGGCAGGTGCCAACCTTTGGGCACCTTGATCTGTCATAATATTAAACAAAACCAAGCAGGCATGGCTCGCAAAGCCACAAAGGCAAAATGCCTGCACTGCACGACAGCAGCAGCGACAGCTCTGTGCTAGGCCCCTCTCCACAGGACACCTGCTCTTCATCTGTGAGACTGAGATACTCTTGGATAGACTTTTATAACCCTCTCTCTCCCTAATCCCACTGCGAGCTGATCCCTGGAGCATTCTCTGGGGGCTCTCACCACATGCTCCTGGCCTGGCTCTGGCATGTCCCCATGGCACTGCACTGTCCCAGGCTGCTCAGCAGCTGGGCTCTGACACTGCAGAGCTGTGAGAGAGGCTGTAGAAAGGTAAGGTGGAAAATATGGAGAGGGGAAGGACTGCTCAGCTGGGGATAATCAGCAGCTCAAGAGTTTGAGATGGAGAACACCAACTTGGAAAGGCATGAACTCCGGAAAGGGAAACCCCAGGAAGAGCAGCAAGGGTGAGGAGCTGCTGGCACATGGCAGCCCAGCAGCCCCAGGGAGCTACAGGAGCCACCCATCACCTTCCTGACTGATGCCTGTGAGGTGAAAAAGATTCCAGGTACTCTGCAAGAGGTGGTGAGCCCACTCACTCAGCCTGTCTGCTTGAATCCTAGTTAGCTTTTGTGGGAGTTAGCCAGTCAATAACTGTTTTGCCCTTTAAATTTATGAATCTCCTTCTTGCACTATTCTTTATTCCCCAGGAATGCAGCAATGAAACTGCTGGTTAATGCCTAGTAAAGAGTAACAGGCACAGCTACAGACACAAACACAAAAAATCAGGGTCTTTGCATATGCACTTACATGAAAGTGTAGCAGCATCAATCAGCAGATCCAGAAACATTCAGGCAGCTCTGAACCAGCTCAACTACAGGAACTTTCTCTTCTTAAACAGAAAACCTTGTGTCTTTTTTTGTCATAGGCTTCTGAGTGGTTGTTGCATAGTGCCAAGTGATGAAATGCAATAATGCCTCCATTTGTTATTCCAGTGGTGAGGATAATGATAACAGTGTTTTGCATTTCAGTGGGTCCATGCAGTTTTAACTTTCTACATCAATTAATGAACATAATTTCAAAACACTTCTATTTTAAAAGGCATACATGTAAGCTCTCCACTATCTCTTAATTCAACTACTCACTTGACAAGAAAAAAATAAAAAGTACTAACAGTGCAATTTCAAGTCTATAAGTAACAGAACAGAGTAATAAAACTCAGAACTCTGAGAAAATTTTATCAGTCGACACGTAAACTTAAAAAAAGAGGAACCAAAATCACACAACTCTAGACTTCTTTTTTCATGAAGACCCTAAATGTGCCTGTCTCTTCCTGTGCAGTCAGTCACGCTGCCTGTTCACTCTGCACAACCCAGGAGTTAAAAATGCACACGAACGAGATCATGAAAACACAATTATCTGCAATCAGTAAAAACTTCTTTGAGCATATGTGTACGTGAGTGGGAGTACATCTAGATCGATTCTCTGAATCATCATTATGTATCCTGCTTTTGTAGTGTTTCCCTTCACCCTTTTCTCTCTCCTATTCGTGCCTATATTAGTTATGAAAAAGAATACTCCAGTAGCCTGCTAAAAGTGACCTTTCTACAATGCTTTTGGAATTCCTCCAAGTACATGGCCCAAAAGTGTTTAAAGTCCTTGGGGATGCTTTTGACTGTGCTTTCCTTGACTCTTTAAAATGCTTTTGATTTTTAGACAGGTCCAGAATCTATCTATGCAGATCCCAATTATTTGGAAAACCCCCACAACCTTTCTGCAACCTTCACATGCAGGAACAAGAGAATGAAGGAGTCAATTCTTGCCCCAGCCTTCAGTCTCAGAGGAATAACCTGCTCTAGTATATGTATCTGTAGCTGCAAGTAAATGGTAAGAGAAAGCCACAAAGACAAAGCAAAATTAGAGTGAGGACTTGTTTCACTGTTCCAAGTAGTTGTTTGTTACGCCCAATATATCCTAGGAATTTGCATTAACAAAAGGAAAAGAAATTTTGTTTCACTGTTCTATTCCAGAACATTCTGCATCATGTACAAAGATATCAAAATATTGAGACATCATTGAAAATAGGCAGACAATTGCAGAGAGCAGCTGTAGTTTCGAACTTCAACACATTCAGAAACTTCAAAATTCATATTTAGTTCAGAAGTTCTGCAGCTGATCTCGACACCCAAACATGGTACAAAATGTGAATGCAGTATTAGCAACATTTCAGATTTTTAATTTTTTTCTTAAAAAAATTAATAAAACTTTCCCCCACCATTAACCCCCTCTCCTTATGTGCCCTATTCTTGGCTTTTTTTGCCTCAACTGCTACAGCCTGTGCACAGGCCCAGGGCACTGTGTTCATTCCTGCACTGGAAGGCTGCAGCTCCAAGAACGCTGGGTGTTGATGTTTCCCAGCTGTGATAGCCCACGATTTTGAGTTCAAGCCCTGCGTGGCGCAGACTGGGATACAGCTCACATTGCTGCTCCATCCGTCATCTCTCATTGCTGCCCTCAGGCTCACCCAGAGTGACCGTGCTGGAATCAGACTGGCAAAGTAACAAATGCAGCTTGAACCCCAGGAGAAGGGAAATATTCTGAAGAGCAACATGTGAGTTCTTTTAAGGTTCATAGGAATTCTTTTCAGGTTAAATTTTCAGATTTCTTGATATTTAAACTGAACTTTGCACAAATGACTCCAGATTTGGACCATTGGTCTCATACTACAGCCCACAAGACCTAAAGAAACTGATTTCATAACCACCAGAAGAGTCACTATCATCCTTTCTCCTGAAACACAGAAGAAACATTAGGATGTTACAGTCTTCCTTAGAGCCTGGCATCAGATCCTTATGAGCAAGCACAAAGAAATTATAGACATAGATAGAAAATTATCTTTACAACTGAAAGATTTGGACTGAAAATATTTCAAATTACAAGACTAATTATGAGAACTGAAGAATAAGAGTAATTTCTATTTAATTCTAGCATTTTTTTCTCCCAAATTAAGTACTATTAATTATAATGGTATCAATTAATTTTACATCAATATAAAGTACTGAGAGAGGCGTTAGTAAATCAGGCAATCTCAGGGAAACATCCATCCATGAAAGCTCCTCTGTTCTCCTCCCTCACCAGCCATCCTGTTCCGCCCAGTGTCCGTGTGAGGTTCCCACACCAGAGGACTCCTGCCACGTGAGGAGCCCTGGGAACCTCCCCTGAAAAGCCACTCCTCTCTCCCTGTGCCCTCAAAGCATGCCCAGCTTTAAAGCAGGGCGCTGTCTCTCCCGCTGTCAGGAAGGAACGAGACCCACACTGGGATGTTCAAAGGCAGTATTTTCATCACACAACCCCTTGGAAAGCAATGATTAAAGCAGCAATAAACGAGCACCTCTCAACTGGAGAAGGTAGAAACTGGCACTTTGTTAGGAGGAGGAGGAGATGCTTTGAAACAGACTGCAAGAGGACCATAAAAGTTAAAGAGCATTAAACAGCAGCTCCGAGCCTAAAGGTAAAGCAGCTAAATACTGCAGAAATGAACCATAAAAATAGCACCATAAAAGTGCTACAGCCATGCATTACTGTGTCCTTACTTAGAGATATTTCAACCCTCCCATTACAGACCCTTATTTCAAAGAAAACAGAACAATTCTGCAGCCAGCCCAGGAGCCTGTTGCAGCCATAAAACAGCAGCAGACTAGGGAAGGCACAGTCCCTATTTGTTTGCCTTGAACCAGGAACAAGCACATTAAAATCAAGCCCACATTACTGGAAGTGTTGCAGGCCAGGTTAGTCAGGGCATTGAGCAACTTGATCTAGTGCAAGGTGTCCCTGCCCACGATCATCCTTACAGCTCCTTCCAACCCAAAACATTCTATGACCCTAAAAAAGTACAATTAGGAACCCTGCATAGGCATTTTGCAAACTCATAACTCCACTAGAAGCAACGAGCTGCTGCAATACAGCTAAAGATCATTATGTAAAAAATACAGCACGACAAAGGATACACACAGATTTGGGTACAGTTGCCTGAAAAGGCCACATGAAAACATGTGCAAGCAGTCAAAGCTTCCTTTACATCACAAAGAAAAGAAACCAAATACGATTAACAACCTCCAATCAATATCGAAACAGGAGATAGAGAAAGGATGTATTCGCAAAATGCGATGTCTCCAAACGGTCTGCATTTAGCCCAAACTGCCTAACACAGCAAAGGAACAAAGGGAAGGTTAAAATATTCTTACCAGGAAAAAAAAAACAACCCAACATGCAGACACGTGTTGCATTATTCAATGATTTCGGGGCTTGGTACTGTTAGATAAAGAGACATCTGGAATCTAAATTGTGATCTGAGTTTTGTAGGGCTGACACAAAGCATTCCCTTCAGACAGCTCAGGTGCCACTTTTTGTTTCATAATCAGTAACATGACCACTTGCACATCATTTTCAGTTGAGAGCAGAATCTACTGAAGGTAACTGAGAGATGAAAACTCAAAGTTATGAAATCCTCTCTTGAGAAAGCAGATGCTGTCAGTGCTGGCTTTGCCTCCTGAGCATTCCACTATGGAGATTAATAAACAGATAACAAGATAAAAAAATTAGAGTAGTGCACTGTGAAGAGGCCGTATGAGAGGGGTCAGGGTTTTGCAACAAGCTAAAGCTATAAAGTAAAGGCTGAAATAAAAAGGTACCAAAAAGATAGTGGGTTTTTTGTTGGTTTTTGTTTTTTTTTTGGTGGCTATTGGTATGAATGTAGATGAAACACCAGTTTTAAAGTGAAAGAATTACAGGCTAATTCTGAAATTCTCAATGATTTTACAAGCATCAATTTCAGTCATCTTCTGAGTTAATATTCTTGTGATGAAACTTGTCATCAAGCCCTGTCAGGTGTGTAATTTCAGAAAAGAACTAAAATCGATCCTGAAGCAGCTCTGGAATAGACTTGGAACACAGCAATTCTGGGAGGACATTTTCTAATAGCTTAATGCTTGCCTGTGACAAACCTGTCTTCCAAAAAGCTCCAGTTAACTCTTGGGCATCCTGCAACCTCCAAAAATAACAGTATTCACAAAGTAACCTTGTGTCATCAACATGTACATATACACTCCCACAGGTTTCAAGATAAGATAAAAGAGAAGACTGGAAGTCAGTAATGGCATTCACAGTGACCTCTGGCTGGGAATAGCTACAAAATCAGACAGTAAAAACCCCAGCCAGACAAATGCCCACTGCTGTGGCTCAGGGATGCCAGTATTAGGACAAAGAATCCTTTCATAAATTTCCCAAGGAATTCCCTCGAGGTAAAGTGATTGGTAAACTGGGCCAGGTGGTGGTGTGCCCAAGAACAATTCCACACAGAAAAAGGCAGACCAGGCACAGAGGTGGCCACTCTGTACCAGAATTAAAAGTAAGTACTAATCCTGGGCAATGAACCACACAGCAAGAACCAGTCTGGGCTGAACAGGACCAACATTTCCATCTTTTGATTCTTAGCAATAAGTAACAAATTCAGGGTGCACCACCTTTACTTTTTTTTTTTTTTTTTTTTTTTTTTTTTTTTTTTTTTTGGCAAAGTTAGCTCCAAACCTTCAGTAAGCAAGAATCCCTTTCCATTTCTTCCATTTTCGGCCATCTTGCCTTTGGATAACCTGCATTTGCTTTTCAGCACCCCACTTCTTAATGGCACCCATGTTCCCATTTTAGCAGAGCAGGACAATGTGAGGGCAGCCCCTTACACACATCCCAGCCCAGCACAGACTGGCACACCCCACCTGCCCTTTCCAGCCTTATTTGCTCCCCACGGAGCTGTAACCAGCCACTGATTAACAACTGAGTAACAACAGCCGTGGTGCTGTCAGCTCCAACCCAGCCACACCAGCTCCTCCCAGAGCTCCGAACCACACGAGCAGTCTTTAATCAAATGTTGGAGGGCCCGGGCTCAGGCTGCATGGGGGTGTAACTAGCCCGTACTTACTCGGGGTGCAATCCAGCTGAGTGGCATTACAGCCCCGGGAGGCTGCAAACCAAATGAAACATCCCAGAAGCTGTGGCAACCAAGCAGCTGAAACCCTGGCATGAGCCAGTGCTCCCAGCAGCCCAGCTCCCCCACCTGCTCGCTGTGTTTATCACTATCTGGGCAAGCAACACCACCCTGCTATTCCAAGCACTTTATTCAGCACCACAATGGCTAATTTTAAATTCTGAGAGATCAGCTCTGCCAACTCTGCTATTTAAAGTGCAAGTTAAATATGTTTGACATTCCATACCCCAAATGACAACAAACCAGAATATTTAGACCAGCAGCATGTCAGGCATTTATTTATTTATTTCTCTGTCAGGCCTAAGTGCTGCACCTTTTCATTTATATGCTGCTGTTTGCCCCACAGGCATCAAGCTGTTAACACATACAGAAGAGATTAAAATGAACTTGCATGCTGGATGAGGTATAAATTAAAATTATAGTACTGTCAGTCTTGAATCTCGGATTGTTTCTCAAAGTCTCCCAAAATGCATAATGTCAAGTGAGCCTCTGTTTGCTGCTTCAGGAAAGGCAAAATGTATAATTATTCAGCAGCACAGTCAATATGAATTCTAAGTAAGTTGTCCCTGAGCCCATGATATAAATATGCCGTACTAATCGCATGAGCTGTGTATGCAAGGAAGGTCCAAGTGAATAAAAGGCTTTAAAATGGGATGTGAGCAGAGTTATTCACTGTCTACCTTCCAGTGCAAAGCAAACTGGGGCTGCTGGGTGTTCTAATGCCACCCACTCCCCGTGCTGTCAGAAAAACCACCCCTGACACCCAGGACACCAAACCCCATCTCCCAACAAACCAAGGGTTTTCTCTGTGCACTTTGGAGGACCATCAGTGGCATCCCCCAGGGTGTCCGTCCACGCCACCCACCTGGTCTCGAGCGGGACGTTGCTGTTGAGCACCCAGCTGTCCTGGAGCTGCACGGACTCGGGGGTGGTGGCCAGGTCGTTGGGTGCCGGAGCGGGCGCGTGGATCTGGTTCCGGCGGTTGGTGAGCGAGTTCCTGTTGAGGGAGTTGGCAGAGGAATGATGATGGGACAGGGAATGGTTGTGAGGAGGAGGGAGAGGTGGCCTCAGTGTTGACTGGCTGTGATGGTTTGAAGGGCCTAAAACAGAAAAGAAAAACAAATCACAAATGTGTGTGATGACACTGCTCTCCTCAGCATTTTCAAGGGGCCACTGCCTGGGAAAAGAGACTGTGCCTCTTGGACCTGTGGGCATCAAACTGAGGGCAAATCAGATCAGTGATTATTCGGGATCAGCAACATAAAATAGTGCTTCCAGCTTGTGCAGTTGGCATGTTGACAAAGACTGTATTTAAATTTAAAAATACTTCTTTATGGATTCTCCCTGGAGAAAGTCTCCTCAGTGGAGCAGCCAGGACAGCAGCCTAGCTGGACCATTCCCTACGCCGACCAAGAGGAACTTCCCCCCGCTGTTCCTATCAGGGACTTGGAGCAGATGAACCTTAATGGATTAAAAATAGCTTTTGAAAATATGGTCTTTAGGCCCTTATAAAACTTAATCAGAGAAATCAATCTTCTTTCATTCACTGGTATTTTACCAATCAGATTCAAATGATCAGGATTTGTGTGAGTGCGAGAAGATTAAACTCCAAATATGAAAAGAGAAATAAGGCAGTGATGGTATCTTTCATGTTATTCCATGTGATCAGGATTTGACCTGTATTTTTCTATTTTGTAATGCCACAAACACACAGCAAGATCTGGAAATCATGCAACTCTTTCAGTCTCTTTCATTGAAAAATGACAGATGATATTTTTTAGTGATAAAGAAGGATATAAACTTTTCTCATTCTTTGAGTACTGATACTTCTCCATCAATAATGCAAAATAGTTTTTTGTAATCATTAAGGCAAATGGATCAGAATAAAGGCTCATGAAAACAAAATCTGATAAGCAGGTGTCATTCTAACATTGTCACTTTTCTAAACATAAATGCAGACTGGTAAGTAAGTTCATGTGCAATTCTGCACATTGTAATAATTTATGTCTAATAAAAACAGCAGAAGAGAGTAAAGAAAACAAACACTATTACGAACTGCATGCTTTAGACATTGTATCAAGTTGTAATTTTCTAGTGAACATTAATCAGTAATACAAGAGCAATGTTAATGCTAATGATGCATGTTTGTTTTTAGAAACTGAAGCAAATTCTGTACTTAATGAATCAAATAATAGAAGAAAACATCACAAAACATCATTTGCAGCAAGATTGATCTTTGTCATATGAAATAAAGAAGTCTAGAAGAGCTGCTGAACTGAGTAATTACTGTAAGTTAATTAAGGCTGATATTTCTAAAAAAAAGCAAAATAAACAAAAAAAAAAATCCAAGACACAAAGTAACACCCCAAACCCCAGAGCAGCAGGAGGAGATTTCACCAGCACGGCACCCTGAGCTGCAGCAGCGCTTAGGGACATGGGCTAGTGGTGACCTGCCACTGCTGGGTTAAGGGTCACACTTGAGGATCTTGGGAGGCTTTTCCAACCCAACTGATTCTGTGCAACACCCCCAGGGGCAGCTCTCTCCTGGCACTGCTCTGCAGACGGCCTGCCCCGGGGAGAAGCAGTGAAAGCAATACAGCCAGGGAACAGAGAGAGAACAGCGTTTTTGGAGAGAGGCCATTCATTTTTGTCAGCATTTCTGTGGGCTTGGGGAAGCACAGGCTGGTGAAGAAGAGACAGACAGGTTTAGTGGGACTTACACAAGGCAAGTACAACTTGTCCTCTGACAAGAAACTTTAAGAAATGAATTATAATGAATTCTGCATCCTCCACATGTTGCCTTAAAACTACACAGCAGTTTCTTTATCTTTCTTGAATGTCTGTTGCCCGAATGTGCACCCTGTGGGAGTGTCAACTGCTTTAAATACAAAGTCACTTTTCAAGAACACATCCTACATTTTAAGACCATCATATGTGCAGCTCTCCTCACTATCCTTGGCTATATCTCATCTAAGCATAAAAAAGACTGTTTAGGCAATGAAGTTTTATATTTAAAACCCCCATTTGGACCTCCAAGAACATCAAATCTCTAACCTATACTAGGTCCTGTGCCATTCCACAAGAGCATGCAGAGCAAGACACAGCAGGAAGAAAATGTGTTTGGACAATATCCACATACACAGAAGCTTAAGTGGAATTACTCTCCTAGTCTGTGTTCTGGCTTTAAACAAAGCATGCTTGGATTTCAATAAGTGAATATTTATGAGTGATAAAATACAAAAAATGTGCCCTTGTGTTAATAGTTACTTCAAAAGATTCATGTGCTTCATGTTTTCTCAACTTACTTTAGACGCAGCTTTGCCTTCTCAAGGATAAGTACAAAAACGTCATACCCACATAAACAAAACAGTTTTGCTCTGAGAGCCACAGCAGCATCAGTTAAATAAAGACTCTGAATCTTATCACCACAATATCATGGAGGCTGTTCTTAAAAGTGACCCAAGTGCACATCAATAAGAATGAACAGCATTTCTGTGAGATTAAGGAAGCAAGAGCTGAAATCAAATTAGCACAAATTATTTAATCTGCCTCAAGATTCAGTTCTCACACAATAAATGTAAAACATTGTGCAAAATGAGCTGTGCAGAGGTAACTGAACACACACTGCAGCTGCAAAAAAATTTAAAACCTGGTGCGAGACAAATGTAGCATTTAATACAGAAAAATTAAGAAATACCAATATTAACATCATATAGATATTATATCGCTTATATTAAAACATATAAAAGCTTATATATACATATATATATATAGCACTAACTAGGGAGCATGCACACACTTGTGTCTATGGAGAGAGATAAAAGCTTAATACGCTGCTTCTTCATAAACCTGTTCAAATGAATCAAAAGCAGGAGCCGAACACTATTGAACTTGCCAGGGATATAAAATTGGATTCACATCTGAACATCTGAGCACTTCTTTATGAGCATCTTTGCCTAAATTAAAACTTCACCAGCAGTACCTGCAAATCTGCTGAGCTCTGAAGTTCAGAGGAGTATATCACTTGTCCCGTAATAAAGGACCCGAAGGGATTGGCCCGATGGATCCTACGGCATGACACGCTCTGCAGCCCCTTGGAAATTGCTTTTTATTTGGAAGCTTAAACACAATGAGTGTCTTGATGGACTACATCTGGCTTTTTACATCGGGAAACAGATTTTATTTTTGATATAGCAGCAGCCAGTATTGGTTTGGGGGACAATACTGACAAAATTATGCCTTTTCTCAATTATTAGTTGTTTCACCAGGATACACTATACAAGCTCAAACATTTAGGATTTAAGGAAAAGTCTTTTAAAACCATGACAATCAGAGACCTGGAAATCTGAAATACTGGTACTCTCCACACTTGGACTTTTTAATTTTTTAAATTTCTTGTTTAAATTCACAAACATACAACATATCTAATTCCAATCAATTTTAGTACACATTGATTGTGCTGAGCATTTTCAAAAAGTGACAGGCTGGTGTCCACATAATCAACATGTGATTCTTCAAGAGATCTTACTGCAGTCAAGAATATCAGCAACACTAATTTCAGATTAGAAGCTGAGTGAGGGTAAATTGTGTTGTAATTAAGTAATCTGAGAATAAAAGGTCTGATCTATGCAGCTTTGAAGCAATCATAAGCTGTGCAATTGACTTATTTGGGTTTAATCAGCACCAAAATAATAAAAAAGAAAAAAAAATTGCTCAGTTCATTCTTTAGCTGGTGAAACATTTAAACAAACCAGGCTAGCACAGAGGTATCACTCAGCTGAAACGAGATGCAAAATAGCACTTTTCTCCTTGAAAACTAATAAAACCCCTAAACCTGAGCTGCTACTATGGTCTTCCCTTCCCTTGCATGCAAAGAAAGAGCAAAGGACGTGCAGCCCAAAGCCCAGCCCGTGGCTGTGCCCTGCTGAGCAGAGGGCAGGTGAAGGCAGGGCTGCCATGGGAAGTGGGGTGCACATCCTTCAGGAGCCTGTGCATCATAACAGCCCTATTCTGGCCCAGCCTGGCAGCCCCGGGGATCAGAGAGAGCCCCTGGACCTCCCAGAGTTACAGGCACATCAGCGATGGCCAAGTGCTCCTGAGCACACACTTCCAGACATCACTGCAAGGCTCTTTTACAGCTCAAATGTTGACTAAAATACAAAGTGAAACTTCAGATCTCCTTTAACGTGGTCAAAGTGTTTTTCATAGCTCTTCCCAGGCTTTGGTACACTCACTTAACACGTGCACCAAATCCAAGCAACACAATGATCCGGGGAGAACAAGTTAATCTCCCATCTCAGAGATGAAATACAAAGCAGAAAAGGCAGCATCCCTAATCTAAGCAAAGCAATCTCTTCCCTGCATCCCAGTTCTTTGACAATACTACCTCAAAAAAGTAATGGAGATTGTATCTCAGTTGTGCTGAATTATCCTCCGTGACATTATTAAATGCTAAAGAGACATAAACACCTCCTCATCATTCTTTTTCACAAAAGAACTAAAAGAAAAAACCCAAACATGTATAATTTTTCTGAAATGAACAGTGATGCAACTATTTCCTTGTGCTTTAAACAATACAAATACTGAACAAACCCCCACCCTCCCCAAAAGCAAAGCTGATGCATTGAAAGAAAATTATTAAAAGGCCCGCAGACAAGCCTTGTCAGCCAGCCTTAGAAACCTCGTCTGCAGCACTCCTGGTTCTTTATTCAAATACCTCTGCTACACTGTTTTCTCAAGGAAACCACATCATCTGCCATCACAATGAGTAACGGGTGTTTCACAGAACCACAGGGCCACCTTCCAAGCTGAATTAATCTTCAAAGGCAGCTCACATTACTCTGAGTCAGGGAGAGCAGAAGGCACTGGAATGCCCCGGGATGTGACGGTGTCACAGGAGCCGCTGTCTCCAGCAGCAGCCTCCAGCCTTGCCCTGCAGCCCTCGGTGGGCTTGGGGTGGGACCAGGGCTCCTGCCCTGCAGCACAGACTGGGCTTTGTGCTGCGTCTGCTTCAGGTCTCCTGTTTGTTTGCTCAGTTCTCTACACTGTTTGGTGCACGGCTGTAGCTAAATGGCATCCCAATGTTCTGAAAATGTTTTCAACACATTCTGTAAAGAAGAAAGTTATCTCATTCCTAACCATGGATACCATTACCTCTCTCTCTTGTTGTTTTAAACCCAAGACATATGCCAGGTGTTCCTTTTGTCTGCCTGTTTTTCACACTCTTTGAGGCAAGAATAGGTTGAATGACTGGCTGTCATCCCAGATTGTACATTTCAAACTGAAAATTCAGTAAATGTGTGATATGAAACGGTAAGTCACTTATCAGAGTCTGCCAGTGCATTGCAGCCATGTCCCCAGCACAATATTACAGTAGAAAATTAAATGTTGCTGTGGCAAAAAAAAAGAAACAAAAACAAACAAAAAACCAAACCAAACCAACCAACCAAAAAACAAACAAAGAAAACAACACTCCATTTCTTACCTACAATATCCAGTGTGCGCAGTCATACAAGCAAAGGCAAAGTTGGACCCTTCACCAGGAGTCAAACCGAAGGGATTACAGTCATATAACCACTTCTCTCAAGTGAAGGTCATCTGCACAAAGCTTAAAACTCACTGCCCTACACAACAGTATTATCTGAGACACCATGTACTAATTATATTTATTGAAATACATCACTTAAATATTCATTATTGCACTGCATGAGGTGCGTGGGCTGCATAAAATAATGTCTGGTCAATGGCAAATCACATCACTTCAATAATAATGCTTTATGCAGACTCAGTGTCCTGTGGTACTTTTATGTATGTATATAGGTGTATGTTAAACATATATGAAAAGGTAGGCAGACTATTTCAAATTTTGCCTATTGTAAAAATGAGTCACAGACAAGTTGGAGTTTTCTTCCTTGTAATTAAAAAACAACCATCTCACATCTTTTTCAATCAATCAATCTTTTAATTTAGTTTCCCAATACTGATATAAATATAAAACATATTTCAGAGAGTTTAAGGATGTATTTATCTTCTTCAGATCAGATACATGACTATTGTTTGAAGAAGGCACTGATGTAAGACGAACTAAAAAGAAAAGCAGGCATATATATTTCTGAGCAAATAATTTCATTATTACTGTCATCATTACCATGGAACATTTTAGTGCAGAAAGGTAAACATTCTCTAGACTTGGTTCTGCAAATGGGAAAGAGCTGGACCCTGTCTCAAGACTCAGACAAATTCCTGCCTAAGCTCACACAATTTGAAGGACTGGGAACCACACCAAAGTGAAAATGAAGAGACGGATTTTTCTGAACAACAGACAGAAATTTCTGAACGGAAATATTTAGGCCAGCAGTGGAACCTAGTGACATTTTCTTGACAGGATTACAGCCTGCAAACTGCTGCTTCTCTGGATGGGCTGTGGGGGAGCCTGAAAATTTTCATGGTGACATAAGAATAACTGTGCCATAATTTCCAATTTTATTGTGAGTCTGGAGTCAGGTGCAATAGAAAGTCATCCCTGAAGCTGTTATAGCAGCATTTAGGATCTTGCATCACCCAGTGAGCTGGAACACATTTGGTTTCCAAGGGGCAAAAGAAATGCCAGTCACGGGCGGTTTAATGCAATGCACCACCTTGATTATTTCAGAAGCATCACAGAATATATTACATGTTGTCCAAAACGCTTTTTTTGTTAAACACAACCTCCTAAAAAATTTATATCAGGAAGTCTCTCAAAATAAATTACTAAAGTAATTGTGTCAGAGAGAAGGTCTAATAGGAAACTGAGCTTTTTAATAAATCAGCCTTCCAGGTGCTGCAGATCTTTAAGAGAAGGAATGGTCTATCTGCAGAGTAATGGTTTTGAATCTTTCTGTGGTTTGAAGACTCTGTAAGGTCAAGTTGCCCCTCTGAGAAGTTTGGCAGCTGAACTACTAATGAAACTAAATGTATTGAACAAGGCTTTCAGCATCACGTAATTTCTCTGTTTCTGAGGCAGTATTATCATCTCTCCCCAGCAGCACTAACTTTTTTCAACTTTGGAATTTTTTTCTTATTCCATTTTATTCTACTGGCCTTAGGACAACTCACCATAACGCACAATGCACACCAATCTAGATTTTTTTTCAGTTAAACAGCAGGATCAACAAAAATATAATGTTTTTCTTGTCTAAAAGGAAAAAGAAAAAAACTTCTATCTTACTACAATGTTCTTCAATGAGTTTTCAGGGTTTGAGCATTTTTTTCCCAAAAATAATTACAAAATAACCCCTCTGGCCCCCCAAAAGCATGAAAATCATAATTAAAAACAGTTTTACTTTTAGGCTGAACCAACTGATAATCCAATGATGGAAATAAACACTGATATATAAGCATCATTAACATGAAGGCTCAATGACATATACCAGTAAATACAAGGTTCCTGGAGGAGCTACCTGGGAGAATTCAATTTCATAGCTCCTGGGAAGCCACTTATTTACTACCTGGACCATCTGTTTCCCAACATGCAGAACAGGTAAAAATAATTTGTGCAGAATATATGGGAAAAGTAAGAGGAATGTTGCATAATTCTAGAGGAAAGAAAAGCAAATATAATGCAATGTACATGTTTCACTGGATCAGGCTTTTCAATGGGTTATTTCTCTTTTTAAAAGCAGGCAAGATACAAGTAAGTACAAGACAGAAACAAGGATTTGTCTGCCTCCAGGGTACTGCAAGCTGCAATACTACATGACTGGCATTTCTTTCACAGGCAGCAAGATTTTGTTTGAATTCTTTATTGGTTGTTATTGGACTAAAAAAAGAAAGTCACAAACCATTCAGGTGTTGAAGTTTCCTGACTTTTCAAGGTACCAGAGATGTTACCTTCAGCTACTACAAGTAAAAGGTTCTGTTACTCAGATGAAACCATGGGTTAATGAATAAAATACAGATTATTATAAAGTGGTGTATGAAAGCCCTCACACAGTTTCACTCAGCACATTAACCCAGCAACTCTTACACAATTCTTTAAATAGAGGGGTTTTTTTGTGTGTGAAGGGCAAAAAAAAAAAAAAAAAGACAACAACAACTGAAAACCAACCGTAACCCCTCAGTCACACATGGTAAAACAGAAAAATCAATTCAAGATGATTTCAGCTGTGAGAATGATGGGCCTCTCTCACTGGGAGCTTCTCAAAGTACCGTGCCTGATGTGGCTCTCTGCAGGGGCTGATCCCCGCTCCCACCACCCTCAGTGCCAACCCTCCTTGGCCCTGGGCGTGGCAGAGCTCAGGGAAAGCCAAGCCCCAGGGGATGCTGTCAGGGATGCCCCGGGATGAAGGGCTCGGTGCAGGGCACCGGGAGCTGCCCGTGCAGCCGGGCCGAGGCCAGCCCGGCGTGGGGAAGGTCGGTGCTGCTTTGGGACCCGGCTCCACACCGAGCTGCTGGGAGCGCTGCCTGTGCAGCAGCTCCATCCCCGCAGCCAAACAGCCCTGCCTGCCGCTGGCTCTCAGTCTGCTTGGAGACCAGAAATTAACTGAGCAGCACCAGCGTGATGGGGCACCCATGGAGCTTGTGCTGGCTAGCAATCCTCTCAACAGCACTGCAGCAAATACTTCACTACTACTGCATTTACCATGGAAAAATTTACTGCAAGCTAGAAGCTCACTCTACAGCACAGCAAAAAGGAGACAATCCGCCAAAATCTTTGTTCAAGTGTTGTTTTCTCTAAATAGCATTACTAACATCTTGCAGAGACTTAATCCTTACCAAGATGTTAAACCTCCATGCAATTCTCTATTATGTGAGCTTGAAGACTCTCAGAACAAAGCTATGGATCTTTTCTTTTCCATTTTTTTTTTAATAAATAAACCTGTCTAATCACTTACAATTAATGAAATAGGAAGCACCATCCCTACTCATCTCCTGGCACTGTGCTGTTTGCCTGCCTGACACCTCTGCCCAGTTCCCACAGCCTGTCTCCCACAGCACCATCACAGCGCACCGGTGCTCCGGGCTGCCACTCTAAATACGCACTGCTCTTCCCTCGCCAGCACGGGGAAGGCAATCGAATTCCCAGCCTGAAGAGACTGTGTAATCATCCTGGCAGATACCAAACACTGAAGTGTTCCCACATTACCAGAACAAACAGGAGGCAGGGAACTGTAATGCCTTTCAGCAATGCTACTTGCTCCCAGTGTCAAGGGGAGGGTGAACAGCTCAGCCCTCCCCATCACCTACACTGAATACACTTCTGAAAGCACAGCCTCACCCCAGACACTCACACCAACACCAGCTTTACAGGCCTGTTTTGTCTCAAGGCCATGGTTTTATTTCTCTGAGCCCACCAATGTAAAGTAAAAAAGCCACTCAAGTAAAAAGCCACAGAAATACGGTAATAACTGATAAATGAGAGAACAGATATCATTTCCTACTTCAGGTATAAAACCAGCTATCATAATTGCATTATATACTGTTTCTTCCTCCAGAATGTCTGAGGCTGCCACAGAACTAAGTGGTGTTTAATACCATGAAAAGAAAGTGGAAAAAACACCTCTCAAGTGCCATGCTGTATTGATAATAATGACAGTGGCAATACTGAAGGAGAATTTAAAAATGGGAAAAGAGGATCATCACAATATTTTATCCAACTAAAGTCATAGGAGACTAGAGAGTAGTTATATATCAAGACTGCAATTTGGGTAAAACCTCTGTCACCCTGCAAAAATTGCTAGGAGCTTTTTCTAATGATGTGAAGCAATCAAAACCTGTGCCTGAAATCTCTGCGTTACCGTAAGTGTGGATTGCTGGAATCCCTTGGACAGGAAAGGTTCAGGGCAGGTAAAGCCATAATGTAATAGATGAATTTGAGCAAACCCACAGACCAAGGAACAAAAGTTTTTGATAGTGAAGCTGGCTTGTGAACTCATGGCTGAGGAGAAAAGGTGAGCATTCTGAAGTCAGTCAGACAATTTGACTTCTTTGAGACATGGGGGCAAGGAGAGAGTCAGCAGAAGAGAAGGGAAGAAGACACTAAATAAACCTGTCCTAAGAGATCTTGCAGGAGCTTCTTCTACAGAGAAATGAAGCTTTTGACAATCATGTGTTACATGTATAACCCACATGCACATCAGCAAGGAATTATCAGCAGATGAGAGTAGAAGCTCTTTGACACCCTGGTCTATACATATAGTGTTTGGATGGTGTGGGGCAGTAAATTAGGATTAGAGGTAGTCTGATACACTTGGATCAGACATGCTTTGAAGCAGTCTCATGGACCAGTTGTTGTTTCCAGGTCTCATGAGAGAACGAGCCCATTTGCATTAATTTTTCAACACTTTTAATACAGAAGATATTAAATTGCAATTCTATATTTGAAAAATTTGAATTGAAAAATTTCTAAATTTGAAAATTAGATTATTTTAATTTGATATCACAACTAGGATACAGAATGGCAGCACACAGTCATTTCCTATTTCTAAACTAATATGCAAGAAAGATCTGTGTTAAGTCTTCTATAGAGACACGCTTAGTACATCAAGACCTTTCTTCATGGACCTTCTATGAACCACATTTTCAGAGGAGCATTCAGGAACAGATGTGTTGTCAAACTTAAGAAATTCTAAAGCAAAGAGAATTTTTCTTCTCCTAAACATGTGTAGTGTTTAAAGTGAAAGTTATTTTCCTTATATTGTTACCAGAGAATTACAGATACCTACAGTTTCAGGTAGTGGGATACTTACTAGGTGTCCATACTTATAATGGATGAATGAAAATCAAAGTACTTTAAAAAATAAAGTTATCTGATTAAATTATTGCTGTTGGGTAGTTGTGACTCTCCACACCAACAACAGTTACCTTACCAATTAAAAAAAAATAAAATTTAAGATATCCATTCATTTTTAGTAATTTTCTTGCATCTGTTATGTGTGAAAGATTTTAATTTACACTCATTTATCAACTCAGACAACTTCACTAATGGAGGAATTTATTCTGATAACAAAGAAATCAAACTCCACTTTCAGAAGGTTATCAGAAGGTAGGTACATGCACATGGCACTTGGATCAGGAATAAGTATAATTTTTTAACACAACTCTTAAAAATTAGTGTTTTCTTATACATAGCTCTAAAGGAATATGAATGCCCACACAGAAAAGATTTTATTTCAAATGAATGTATGGGAAAAAAATATTCACAAGCATGGGAAAGCAGAGGAGACATTAACTGGACACTTAAACATGGTATAGAAAGGGATCTTAAACCAAATTATGTTGTACTCTGGCAACGTCGACTGTGGGGTTTTTCTCTCTCAAAAGTGATTGCAGTCGATGTCACATACATGGAAATGATCAATACCAACAACCACAAAGCAACAATAGTGGTAACACTTTGTGTTCTCCACAGTATCTACTGTGTGCTCTTTTAATGCGTTTCACAAACAAAGCCCAATAAGGTAAAGATGTTACTGCAATTTTACATGACAAACTGAAACACAGAGCAGAGAACTCATATGGAATTGTGTGACCAAACCCTGGTCCATTGGTTTCACCCTGGTCTTTTTCTTCTTCCATGTGTCCATCTGACACATTTCTCCAGTCACAACAAACTAAAACATGTGAAAATTAATTCCAGTGGGTGCTGACAGACAGTGTCCCATGTTTAACTACTGTTTCAAACAGGTCTGGTTTGGGTGTGTGTTTTTTTGGTTTTTTTAAAGTAGAATATTTCAATAACACCTCTCAGAAAGCACAAAAAAATGAGGCAATTTCTACACTGGATGAAGATCTAGAAATGCAGTTTTCTTCTGCCAGATCTCTTACAGCTGTTAAAAAACAACAAAAACCCCCAAACAAACCTCACACAGCTGATCAGAGATTTTTCCAATTGATACATAACCCAAGTCCTGCCCATTGGGGAGGTTTAGATTTTTAAGCTAATGTCCAATTAGTATATTCTAACAGAAATGCAAGAGCAAAAACCAGCCTCTAAAGGGCATGCAAACCAGTCATCCTTAAAGCTTGAAGACTGATCTATGCATATTTTCTGCATCATAAAATAGTCTGGAATAAACCCCAAACTGCACATCAGTGTAGGATGCTGATAGACATCTTGATTTGGTTTCACTATTTCAATTTAGTTGCATATTGTTTGATAGTGCTCAGGGAAATATGACAAGCTGTGCCATGAAGGGAAGGGAACAGAACCAACTCTGCTGCTGTACATTATGTTTTTATTAACGGAGACTCCACAAAACTCTAAATTTATGAAATACTCAAGAAAAATTATTAAATTATTCATCAGTGATAAGACAATTAAGAAGCAAACTAAGGAGCAAGTGGAAGCTTGGTCCTGAGGGAGAACAGCTGGTCTTCTCATTAAAAGTATGTTTTGGCAGCAAAATATCCTCAGAACAGAGGGAACCTGCTGCTAAAGCAGCCTCAGAGTCAAATTTAGGAGCAAGTGACAAAGACAGGCTGATGAGAAGAGCAAGGTGGTGTACTCTGGGTAGCAGTGTGTGGCTGCTGCGAGCTGCACACCCCCTGCTCCTGGCAAGGAGGTGATGGGACTTTATTGTACTTTGGAGCCACAACATGACATGGAAGTTGCCTCAGCCTCTGGCAACTTTGTGCTGATGCACCAGACTACAAAGAAATCAGCTTAAAACTCAAGGAAAGATGTATTTTGTACCAAATAAGCCAACAGCTGAGCACAGAGCCCAGTGGTGAGGATGGTGTCCAGGTCACTGAGTCACCCCGTGCTCCTGCCTCAGATCCCTTGTTTATCAAACAGCAAAGCTGCAGACCCCGAAGGGGCACTGGGTCGGTACATTCCGGGAGGTTTCCCGAGCAGGAGCAGGTCCTGTGGATGTGCTGACCATGAGCACTGTCCATCTGCACCGTGGGCAACAACCACCCGTGGGCAGGAGGGGATATTCCACCTTTGAGGCTGTGACGGTGCAGGTGCTAAATAAGGAGCTATATCATGTTAGAGACAGAAAGTCTTTCAGAGGTGGAGAAGAGAATGAAAAGGAGTAAGAAAGGGAAGAGAGAGACAGCACTTTGGTCCAATGTTTTTTATGGAATTGAACCAGCACAAGCAAAGAAAGTAGAGCCTGCTCCAACAGGCTGGTGCAGGGCCAGAGCTCTGAGGCGGTCCGAAAAATTCTTCATGAAATACCATTGCTCCTTTCCTTCTCATTGCTCTCTTTCTGCTACCTACTATTTTTAGGAATGTGGGGGGTTTTAAGCCTGTGTTTTTTCTCATACTTTCCTTCTGTGGTTTTTAATTCTTTCCCTGTCCTGCCATCAATAGTTCAGGAGATTTGCCCCTTGGCTCCTCACCTCAGTACAATCCATCCTCCAAGACCACCCACCTTAAACACCTGGTCAAACTAAAAACAACCACTGACAAACCAGCTCTCACCCACAGCAACACAAAGGATCTCTTATGATTCCATTGCTGAAATCAGTGACAAGTATGATCTGTGTTCTTTAAAGATAGTATGCTTAAAACATGTCTACAGCAAAAAAACTCCAAACATTTCTGTAGCATCTGCTGAAATACAAAATCCCCACTCTCTGGCATGCCTTGCTCCAGATGTTTGAGACATTTTTTCAAACAACATCAGGGTCCATAAATTTTTTGTGACACAGAAGCACCAAATTAGAGGTTCCATCTTCATTTTGGACAAACTTACTTCCTAGTTAGTTAAAAAATTGATAGGAATTTTCCTTCCTTAATGCCATCCTCTTTCCCATATTCCCCCATATGTGTGAAGCATCTTTACAGCAGAAAGACAAAACAGGTTGTTTCTTAATCAAATAATTCTGCTTAAAATTTTTACTCCAGTTCTTGCACTGATTCAAACATCTTGCTTAACTGGCAGGAATTCTGACATTCCTGCAAAATACCAAATTACTCTCAGCCTGCTTCAAAACCTGATTCATCACATAAAATATAACAATTCCCACTCCAATCTTTCTGTACCTATTTGTTCACTTAGGTTAGCTGGCAAAATAAGCATGTTAGCCTTTTCTCTGCTCCAGATATGTCATACCAAAGTGGGTTTTGCATAAAAAGAAATGGCATGCTACTATCTTTGTAACATTTTTAGAGCCTTGGTTATAAATACTTCAGATGATGCTCAGACAGAAACTCAAGTGATGCAGATTTCAGCTCTTCACATGAACAGCAGGGAGAGTTACAGATTGTTTGATTTGACCTATACTAACTTACCTCAGATGATCAAAATAAGGGGAGCACAGCTAAAAGAGAATTTCTGAAGTGATGGCATTCATACCTGTCACATTAACATTTATTAGGTACACAGAGGTATCTGGACATTCACAGGTACTGGGTATACAGGACAACACTCTGATATACAAAAATAGGAACAAATGATGAGCAGGTGAAGCAAATAATCCTTCACGGGGTTCTTGGTGGAGCCAGACTGGGCTGTAGGGGCAGGTACAGCCGTGCCCCGGGACAGCACTGGCCCTGCCAGCCCAGAGCCAGCACAGGGAGGGAAGGGGAGTGAGCAGGAGTGTGGCCAGGGGGAGAGGAGTGGGGTGGCCAAGACTCTGCACGAAGGCTGCACCTTCCTCAGGTGAGAGGGAGCTACAGAGGGACACAACCATGAGGGCAGAGCAGGAGAGCTGGAAAAGAAGGAAATGAAAAGGTGCAGTGTTACATTTCCCTGGGGAATGGTATGATCCTCCCAAGAGACCCCCATAAGCTGTAACTATGTTGGCCTGACCCTTCCTTCCTTTCTGTATCCCATTGGCCCAGGGCCAAGAACCCACACCTACCGGACCCCAGACAAAACCCGGCTCCGCCATTGTTCTTCCTCTTTTCCCTCCTTCATCCCTGAGAATAAACATAAGGAAACTGAGCCTCTGTGGATCTCTCGCCTGGTTTCTGAAACATCTCCCCTCTGAAGCCCCCCAAGACTGGGCTGGCCTGACGAGTTTGGGGGCGGCCAGGGAGGAGAGAGTTTCAGTGCAGAGCTCCAAGTCAGTTGCATTTCTCTTTAGGCAAGGTTTAGGGTAAATTAAAAGAGAGGGAAGCAACCAGGAGAGCTGTGAAAGACCGGACAAGGGAATTGCATGGGCAGGAGGAATGCAGCACTGAGCGGGGTAAACTCTGCTTCCCACGTAAGGCATGCCTAGGGGGCTGTATCACATAGAGCCAGCTCCAGTAGTGCTGAAATACCTGGATCTGTGATTATAGATACAAATCCATTCCTTTTGGATTAGTGCTACAGATGAGCAGCAGTTTGTGTTACATACACCTTCCCCTCAGTCCCAGTAATAGCAGCTTGTTTCTCAATTCAGAGACATTACTGCAAGGTCCTAAGACATACCCTTCTTAAACCTCAGTACTGTTTCAGAGGGTTTAGAAAATAGTAAGTGCACAGCTATGCACCTGTAAACCAGCAAATTAAAAAGATACTTTCATGGAAACATCAATATTTTTTCACCACTGTAGCTTTTGCAAAAGTAAATTCTTTTTCTTTCTCAAGAAGGAATAGGTTTTGCAAACAATGTTTCTGTTAGGGAAAAAAACCCCAAACCCACGATCTTAAGCCACGTTAAAGGGATTATTTAAATTTTGCTACTTAACACATACTGTTTGGAGGGCCAGCCTCACCCAAAGTAGCAAAGACTAATAAAGGAATTCTTTTAACCCCAAACACTTCAAGATGCCATTTTCTGAGTTAATCCTAATTAAAGCAACCAAAGAAAAGACAAAAATCAGTATTTCTATATGTTATTCTATACTCATAAAAAACTGGACTTATTTCCTAAGCTAACAAACTGAGCCGTCTCTTCTTTATGCATTAACAATTAATATGGATTCTGCTTATAGACATCTGTAATGCTTTGGGCTGTATTTATGGAGTGATAATTGTCATTTTGAGACACAGAACACCAAGATGATAGAAAGACATAGCTGAACTGTTCACTATCTAAGGGCCAACACTGCTATCATGTTCAAAATACTGCCCCAAGCAATGAAAAGTTTCATAAATCTTTCTTCTACCACTGTTGTCAGCTTCTATTTTTGCCTGTGGCTGAATGTGATTATAATCTGTTTCCAGCACACAAGAAAACAAAGTGATCTAGAATATAATGAGTGGGGAACATTTTGGAGCCCTCCTGAGCTGCAGGATATTTCCAGCTGCTAGCAGAGCTGATAACGGACTTAATAGAGCTAATGATTTCTAATACCACTAACACAAGGCTATTTTCACAGTGGGTAAATAATGACTCTTTTGTTTTGGAAATAGTTAAGGAGTCGTGTAGATGTTTGATAAGTACATGATACAGTATAAATGCAGCAATATTTGGGTTGCTAGTGGTGGATTATACCACAGCTAGAAGATAATATACTTTTGTGTTTCCTTCTAAGAACTTAAAATTTTATAACCCTGTTAAGACCAGTGTGACAGCGAGAAGATTTCACTGTAAACAATTAAAAGTAATGTTTTAATCTAGGCATAAAACCACATCTATTTGTTTCAGCGCACTGCATCTTAGTTTTTATGTTGGTAATTAATGTTACAAATCTTCACTAGAAATAAAATAAAAACTAATAGGGTAGTAAAAGAAATTTTCTTGAGGATTGAATGCAAAAACTGCATCAATGGGACAAACTATGAATAGCACATATGCCTTCAGTATTTTACCTGATCATGACTGCATGTTTCTGATGAGGATTAACAATATTTGCTTGGTTTCCTCCTTTCCCGGTGTGCAATCTGTGTTCCCAATTCCAGGGCACGCGTTCCCACCAATGAGAACTCCACTCACTAGGCTGCAAGATTCCTTGCAGGTTTTTTTCTATGGCATTACACAGAAAAGATTCCCTATGGTAAAAATGCATTTCTTCTTCCCTCTTCTTCTTTCCAGAAGTTACCTCCCTACAGAGGCTGCACATACGGATCTTTTCTTTTTCCTTCAAGAACGTTCTTTCACATTCAGTTCATGGCAGCTGTAAGGAGTGTTTGGGACTTCTGTCCTACTCACTGCAGCACTCTGCATGCCCAGTGCTTCATGCTCCCACAGTTTTACTGCTTTTTGAGCTTTCTGAGCTGCATCCGATCCCAAACAGGATTCCCTGGATGGGACTGTGTTTCCACACGTCCCTCTGTCACCCAAAATGGATGGTGTCAATCAAGCTGTTTACAATCCAAACTTCTAAATGGGAACAAAGAATTAATCATAACTGTGAAAAGGCAAAAATGTAAGGTTTAAATAAAATAATTCAAGCTAGGCAGAGCTTTTCAAGTCAAAATGAAAGAAATAAAAGGACTTATGGTGTGAACAGAGGATAATAAATTGTGTAATGCAATAAAGCAATATCCACCCATTATAAACTTTATAGATTTTAGGAAAGCAGATGATAACCACCATTGTGATTCCTTTTCACATATCTTGAAATATTACAGGAAGCAAGCAAAAATAATTAAATTTACCTAACTGTATTTCAAGGTATGGCTTCACTGGTTAAAGAAAATGCAAACTTAAGCAAAGAGTCTGCTGCAGCTGCTGGTGTCAAACTGAGAATGCAATCTCTTCTCTGGTTTGTTACTGCCGTTGCTTCATTATGAGAAGAAATTGTAGATTGGAACAACAGAAATATTTCATGGTCTAAGAGTTGATATCAGGTTTTGTTTGTGCTGGTGATACAGCAGTTCTAAATGACAGGTCAAACATGCAAGGAACAGCACGAGATTGTTCCACATCACAAATAAATCAGGTTAAATATTGTGAAAAATACATCCAGCAGGGACTCGAGGTTCCAAATCAGGTTTTATATTAGAAGGCCAAGAAATACAGGGTTTGTAAATTCATATATTTGACAGGCATGAGCAAGCTAATGAATTTAATCATAAGGAAACAATACCATGATCAAGTAATGTGACAACTGCAATCACTAACTTCAATGACTTGTTCAAATGTTTCTTCTCCCTTAGCAGGGAGACAGGGAAACAGGAAAGCCACCAGATGCAAACACTTCCAGAAAATATTAGGTATCATATTAGTTGAATTCCTAAACACTCATACTCAGAAATCCACCTTTTTTTTTTTTCTGGTAGCAGAAACAAAGACAAATTCAAGAGACATCAAGCACTAAGCTAGAGCAGAGAACACAGCAGGCATAGCACTGCCAATTTGAGAAGGATGTCAAAGGCCTACACAATCTAAAACCAAGAATATTGAGCAAGTTTGAGAACAAGATGGCTAAGCTGCTCAAAGAATAAGAATTAAGCATTGCTTAATTAAAAACCACTACAGTATCACAGGGCAGAGCTATATTACATGCATTAGCATATAAAAAAATGAAAAAGTAGGTATTTTGGAGATCAAGGAGCTCTTCTGTATTGATACACGAGTTGTAATACCAACCAAAATTAGATTCTAACATGTAGATCAGGAATTTACAATAGGAATAAATAGCTGTTAAAGAATAAGGTACTAATCAGACAGTGAATTCAACATTTTTATATGGAAAATGTCTAAGGAATGGAAAAAGTCTAGGAAAGAGTACTTAAAAAAAGGTCTTGAAAACTGAGCAGATATAGAGGAAACATTTTCTTAAAAATAATTAAAATACAATGCCCTAGGCAGTCCTTCAAAGGGAGGCAGAGCTATGTAACAGGTGGTGGGACAGAAGATGCCAGTCAGTGTTGACAAATGCAAAAGCAACTTAAAATTATTCTACCAAATGCTGATTACTTAAATGAACACCAAGGAGAAAAAGGTGTGGAAGGATGAATTTTTGTGAGCAGACCAAGGAAAAAAGCACAATGCAGTGAATATTCCAGGACAACATACTAAATGTATAACAATGGAGGAAAATAAAAATGTAGCATATCTGCTAAGTTCTGATAGTTCAAGTGCTGCATCCTGTTATAGAAGAGAAAGACAACCAGGGGCTCACTTACACCATGCCTCGTACAAACATCAGAAATAAACCAAGCTGGGAAGCAGCATAATTCACTCACAATGGCTGAAAGGTGCTCTGTGATATCCCACATCCATCCTGCCTCATTCCTGCTTAGCCTTGTGAACCAGCAGAAAAGATTTGAAGCGTCTACTAAACACAGCTGTTGTCTGTAAACCCAGATTAGCCTTTAGCCTGGGACCCTCCCAGTGTCCTCCATGCAGTCAGAGCTGAGCTGTGCCCTCTGGGAGCAGAGGAAACACAACTCACAAGGACCCTAACACACACCCTGGCTGCAGGGATCCAGGGACACGGGGACAAACGTGTTCCCAAAACTCCCAGAGCTCTGCATTTGCAATTGGGCCTCACAGAACACGATCCCAGCATTTCTTTATTGACTACGCCCCTAAAAAGTTTGTCCTCTGTCTCAATGTGGACTCAGATTAGAAATCTTATTCTGTTAGAAAGCTAAGAAATGAAAAAAACTACAAGGTGTGCAGACACACATATTTGTTGCTCAAGTCTCAGCTGAGTGAAGTTTCAAAATCAGTCAATAATCTCTTCAGTGAATTCTTACACTGGTGTTTTAGCAAGACACATGTGCATATCTGACTAAGGCAGCAGGGAACAGGCAGTCACCGTAATGTCAGCATCGGATGACAAGCACAGAATTTGGTCATATTTTGATATGCCTTGGACTAATAAAGAAAAGAAACCTGCCCAAAGGGTCAGGCAGCCAAAAGGTGGCTTGTGATTGACTCCCCAGACACAGCCATGAGTACAATCAGTGGTTTCAGACCTCACAATCAGGTGTACTGCTCCTGCTCAGGACGGGTGTTCTTCCAGCAGTCATGGCCCAGCTTTTCTCTTGGGAGATCACCCACGCTGCCAAAACACGCAGAAACACACTCCTCTACTGGCATATATTCACAATTGCGTGGGAAACCCAAACACTAGGTCACAATAACCTGTTGATCAAGCCCGAATGTGTAATTTCCTAAGTGTGAAGAGCTGTTTCAAAAAGGCTGTGTGCACACTTCCTGTGCAGCGATCAGATTCCTGCCTGGATGCTCTCCAGCTGAGTGTCTCGGCAGCATTTCTTGGGAGCTGCGTCTGACGGCACCTACCACACTGCCGTGGCTTTTCCCATGTGGGCAGTATGGTCAAGAGCCAGTGCCCAGGGGAAAGGGCAGAGGCCAGCCTGGGGCACCCTGAGCTCCGCAGTGAGTGGAGGCCTCGGGTAGCTCAGTTTCCCTCGGGTTCACCCCAAAATATCCCTAAGTTGTCTCAGGGACTGAGGTATCTCCATCTCCAAATGCAGGGGCCCCGTGTCCACATTCTAAGCACAGTTCATAGCTGGACATAAACTAATAGAAGGTGAAGCTTCCTGTTCAATCCAGCTACTATGCATGATATAAATTATTCTTTTCACTTGTCAGTCAAGCCAGTTATTGCTGGATATTGCTCAAATGAACTGCAGCATCATCAGAGCAAAATAATAACAAAGGCATCACTTAGGCACAGCCTAAATACTGATATTACTGTCACAAATGATAAACAATAATACATTGTCTTCAATTTTCTAGCATTTCATAATTTTTCTGTGAAAGAGACAATACTCTTCTGCTCTCATTTCGTGGTAATTCACAAGGCTTATACTAACCAGTTCACAAACAACTACAACACATTTGTTCCCAGATATTATTAGTTTACACGTCTGATTTTTTTAACTCCCAGCAATTAGAAGCCCAGTGCACTGCAAGCAAAGCTGCTGGTCAAGGAGTCATAGCATAGTAAAAACAGAATAAAGCTTCTCAAGATCAAACATTGAAGAGCTACAGTGCTACAGGCATTGTTTATTCACATTTGAGAAAGCTGGAAGAGGCAGGCATGCTGTCTGCCTCAGTTTTTATGGGGGATGTGGGAAAGAAAAAAGCATCTCACGATTCATAAGAGCTAGAAATAGCTTATCATTTATTTGTGGTCCCTGAATTATCTGTCTGCTGTCAGGCCTGCACAGGCTCACTGCTGGGCTGCCTTCGCTCCCACCCCACAGAGCAGGACACCTCTGAAAAAGGACAATCTATTTCCTTTCTGTTTTCCTTTCTAAATGTCATGTACTCCCCAAAACTGTATTTATTTTCTTGAAGTAAAACCAACAACTATGGGTACATGAGTAAAGAAAAAAAATAAGGGAAGGAGACAGAAGTGGAAAGACTGTCACTGAGACATACTGCTGAAAGAAACACACAAAATGTATTCCCTTGCATTGATGTTTCACGATGGTAGAGCTTCCAGACCTGAACAAGGCAGGTGATTATTATCTTTGTTTGTCTTTACATATATATATATGCATATATATATATATCACTGCTATCATCAGTAACTCAATAAACAGTCTAAATGCACACCGCACTTCCTTATGACATTTCTCCAATTACTCCTTCAAATTTTGACACAGATTTCTTCCTTGCTAAACATATCCATCAGTACTGTTTCCTCCCAAGCTGGTGACTGTCACCTTCTAATCAGTTGGCATTTATCCTGGGATATACAGGAATGCAAACAGCTTTTTCCTCCCACGCCACGCTCTTCTGCAAGGGTTGTTGCAAGGGTTGTTGCAGCTTGTTTCCCTCCTGAGAAGGCAGAGTGTGCCACCATCAGAGTTTGTAACAAATGGTGAACTTGTAGTGCATGGAATTTACCCCAAGCAAAACAGAAGGGTCACTGAGGCACTGGAAGGCTCTGTACAGGGTCACAGGCATTGGTTTGTAGACAGGAAAGGGAGCAGGCAGGTGCCCCAGCTATCTCATTTCTACATCCCTGCTCACCTCTGATTATTTTATTAGGTTCCCATGTTCAGTCTCCACACCTAAATTGATCTATTGAGAACTGCAGAGCCTGTTTCCACGCCTGCTCTCTGCCAGCCTATTCTGATTGCCCTCATTATTCCTCTTTCCAGCAGAGAGAGATTCATTACTCAATGCGTAAAACTGACTCACTCCAGCCCTTTGCTTGTAGCTCCAAATCTGTCACCACACACAGATTATGCCATTATTTCTTACCTCCTAAACTGTTTGACATCACAGCTTTTAGCTGAACAGGGGAAGGTATAGAGGGAAGGAATGGAACACAAACTGTTAAAATGATTATTAGAAAGCAAAGAATCCACAGGAAGCATAACAGCTTCCTGAGGCCGCTGGAAATTTAAACATTTCTTGTTTAATTCCCATTTATACTGCAAAGTTTTCAAGCCAGTCAGCTGAGAAAATTAAAACCAAAACTATTGTTTACAAAGGGAGCAGTACCTGTAGAGCAGCACATGCTCTGCAGCTCTCTGGACTTTACTCAGCTCCCTGCTAAGAACAAGGAATAATGTTTTTAAACCATCATTAGCTTTCATTCTGCGACTTCCCTTCTGCTGCCACAGTATTCCGCTATGTAAATGGGATTTATTTATTCATAGGCACTGGCATACCATTACTTTTGTCAAAGCTGGTCTCGCACATACTGTTGTCTCTGCGCTCTTATAAACGAACTGGAAAAGCAATTAAGATTCCCGGGATTTTGGGGCGGGGGCAGCGCCGCGCTGCTGCGAACACAATCTCCGTGGGCGTGCGCGAGAGCGGAGTGACTGCAGCTCTGTGCGCGGGGAGATAAGAGAAGTGACACAGATTAAAACAAATTGTTGATCCATACCAGAGAGGAGCTAGGCAAACAATAGCAGTAAAAGCATAAATGTCAATTTGGAATGATAAAGGATACAATCTAAATGTAATATGAGAGGCCCCCAGACAAAAGGGAGAAATAGAAATTACACATTACCCAAGTACCAGATGCAATAAACAAACAAATATGTAAACACACGCATGAATATGCATACATAAAAATTCAGATCACTGGATTGATGGCTCAAGTAACTGGATTTTAAAGTAAAATACTGAATTGTTTTTAAAAAGTTTGATTGCTAGATTTGAAGGGAAAAAAATTATTTATACTCCTGGCAATTTTATTTTAATTTTGAATAATCTGCAAGTGTCTCAACACATGCTTTCCCCTACATTCTAAATTTGCATATTAATGACACAACTGTCCATAAGACACAAACCAGTGCCAGGAGATACTTTCCTTTCTCACAAGAAGCTGGCTTTTTATCTGCTGAAAGAACTGTCAAAAGGGTTCTCTAATTGCTTTCAGAATTTCCTCTGTCCTTTCCCTTCGCATATTTTAGTCCCCTACAGCAGTTTGCCAGACGAACTATAAAGTTCCAAAGCTCATTTAAATAATCTCACACCTATTCTAGCCCTGGTGAAAAACACTCAAACGGTTTCATCCAAACTGTGACCAAATAACCAGTCATGCAGATCAGTTAAAAGACCTACCCAAGATTTACTTATCGCAGTCAGCTAAAATGTACCTGATACTGCTGGATGAACCAAACATTTATTGTGTTACTGGAAGAAGGTTAAATTTAACTTAATGAAAAAAGGTCACAAATATGAAGGAAATTATCAAAAGCTACATACAGGAATCAGTTTGTAAAGCACAGTACTGTACAAACAAAGATTTTCACGGTGCCACTTAACTGGGAGAGAACCCATTTGAGATTTTGACCTGTATCTGGGGTTGTCCCATCCACCTGTCAACAGCTATTTTTTGCTGCGGGCAAAAATCAACGCAAAACCAAAAATCAACACCAACCAGAAGATGTGCATACACAGACATACAGAGCTCCTCACATACACCTTCAGTCAGTGTGGTTACACAGCAGCTCTGACACGACTGACACGACATCACATTGTGCATTTATATAGTGATAGATTCCAGGTGCCTGGAGGTAAGTGTCACGCTACAGACTGCAATAATACATGATAACAGTGGCCATCAGCACGGTTCCCTGCCAACTCAACCCTCTCCTTAGTTTAACATTTCCAACTCTTGCCTTCAAACATTTAGAGATGAGAAAAAGTGGGGGGAAATGAGAACGTTCATTTTATTCCTCCAAGTCTGAAATGCAATTCCTATTTGAAATATGGTCCCCGAACATTAGGTGAATAATTTTAGATTAATAAAATATGGCATTACTGCTGCTGCATTTGAGTCCTTCAGGAGGCTCTCTATAACTAGGGGAAGTTACTGTTCAAAACTCTGTTATGAGGCAATTATACTGCCTGACATCTAACATCTTGCAAGGCAATCTCACTTTTGGGCATTAAGAATTAGCTGTGTTAATCTCATTTTATGAAAGACATAATATTTTCCTTTCAAGAATTCTTTTTAGAAACATGAGCTGCCAAATCTGCCTTATAATCTAAAGTTTCCATTCACAACTATTCTGTATTCTTGTAACGTCAACTTCCTTTTTATTTACAAACAAACAACACTGATTCTTTGTATTTTCAATAGTAATTTTTGCTTCTATCCTAGAAATATATTAAAAGGAGATCTAAATATGCAATCGAGCTGTTTGAAATACTGCATCTGCTCATCATCATTCCAAGCAAAAATGTATATTTATTTTGTAAGCATTCTATTATTTTCTGCATAGGGATTTTTTAATACTTGTCCTATTTTTAAAGATGTAAATAAAGATTAATTTCAATATATCTGCTCCTCTCCATTTTTCTAAAGATTAATAAAACTGAAAAAAGAATTTGAATGACAAAAGAATGTATTAATTTACATGTCTACCAATTTTGTTTGACAATTTTCCATCTGTACATCCACCCCATGCACTACAAGTTCCACAAATTATTAATCTTTTCCTTGTTGCCTACTTGAATATTCTGGTTTTCTTCCTTAGAACCCCCCCAAATAACCTGGCCATCATTCTACAAAAATTGGCTTGGTCATGCTCTGGGAAGTGTCAGGCACTGCACGTTTCCTGGCACACAGGCAGCAGGAATGGTTTGGTTTGCCTGCGTTCAAGAGAGCAGAGGAACATTCTGTTTGAGCAGCACAGACATGGCCCGTGGAGCTGCAGTGACCACTGGCAAAATGCTTCCTGCCATCCCTGTGTCCATGGACACCACAGCTTCATTTTGCCTCCCAAATTTCACATTTCCAAAGACTCTGCAGCTGGTTGCTGCCAGGATCAAAGACAGGCTTTCCTCTGTCCCCTGCAGTGGGGCTCCTCCTCTGAACCCTGGCTGTGACAGGCAGTAAAACAAAACCACACAGGTATCACACTGTCCAAGGCACGGGAGAACAAATACAAACAGACAATGAGAAATTGGCAGCAGCAGCCTCATCCTCTCCCCTGGCTGTCTCTGCTAGAGGGACTGGTGATGAAATCACCAGCAAAGACCTTCTGCAGCGGTGATGGAACAAGCAGGAAGGCCTGGCAGTGGTTAACATTGTGCTACACCTGCTCAGAGAGCTGCAGTGCTTTTACTTCAGCCATCTACTGAAGCAGGGAGAAGCACCTGAATATGTGGAATCCACACACTCTGAGGATCTCGGGCTGGCTGATGCTGGTACTTACTACTCATGAAAGTAGGTAGCCAAGGACTGAGGGCTAAAAAAGATTGAGGCAGGATGAGGAGCTGGGAAATGGAAAGCTGTCAGTCAGAGGGATGGAGCCAACAAGAGAACACATTCTGAAAGGAACAAGACAGAAAGGTAGACCTAACAGAAGGTAGAAAAAGAGACATTTGGAGTTCCCAGCAGAGGAAAGAAGAACTAAAAATTATTGAGAAAGGTGAGACAAAAAACAAAACAAAACAAAACCTGACACAGACCCAGAAAAATTGAAGGGTGAAAGTCAGTTTACAAGAATCACTAGAAGATGAGCAAGGGAAATGATGATTAGGACTAGACAGAGAAGCAGACTGTGCATTGAATAAATAGCAAAGCTGGAAAAGGACCACCAGGAGAATGGGGGGGGGGGGGCCCTGCTATCCTGGGGCACATTCCCAAGCTGGCCACAAAGCTGCTGGGGCTGGGGGGCCAGAGCAGTGCTCCAGCTTCTGGTACAAAGCATTACAGAGTAAGAGACTGGGCACAGCCAGCCTTATTTCTGAAAATCACAGGCTTCTCCAGGCTTGATTCTGCAGCTTAGGCTTCAGATCTTTTAAAGTTCTGTGTGTTTTATTTTCTTTGGCCATTTTGTTATAAAATAGAAAATTACTCTCGGTGAACAGAGACTGACAGCTTCAGCTGGTGAGCAGGAGCTGTGGTCCCCACCAAACAACACACAGCTATTAATTTATTTGAGGGTTATTCTTATTATTTCTCATCACAATAACATTAAATGAGCTCTGTACATACACTGATGGAAAACAGACTTCACAGTTTCTGTCAACAGTGCTGTATGTGTTACAAGTTTGAATTTTTATTTGAAGCTTCCAGAGCTGCTTTGTTAGCTAGAGAGTTGATCTCAATTTTATGTTGACACCAAAGCAGAGCAGATTAACTTGGAAATGATGCCCAAAGCTTGAAGTGCTGTTGGATCATTTGTCCTTATTGAATGAAGGCATATTTCTGCATTATATTACACACTGCTGCTAGTGCCACGGTTTTAAATATTTTTCTTTTCATCACTCTTTGTCAATTATCCTATGTTCAGAGTATTTTTTAACTAAATAAATATTCGTGCGTGGTGACTATCAGCATTAGGAGAAAAGTCCTGCAAAGCTAGCTCATAAATGAAATTCTGATTTCAGCAGATTCATTCTTTTCAGATAGCTACATTTTCAGAATAAATGATCATCTCTAATATCATTACCTGAACATAGCAAACCTGGATTGTAAAGGGTCTTGGCAGTGAATGATGATAGGCATCAGAGGCTCAAGGTTTAATTACTGAACAGAGTTTTCTGGAGAGTTAAGAGCTAATATCATTCACTTGCTGCTGTTGGCTATGTGGCAGAATATTGTGGTTGTTGCGATCTGTCAGGGAGAAGTGATTCATAAACTTTGCTGCTTGCTCCTCAAATGCACAGCTGGTGGGAATAAAAAATGGACAGCTATTTATGGTTGAAAATCCCAACAGGAAATGTCTGACTTGAAACCCCCATGAAAAATAAGTAGCAAATCCTAAGAAGAGGACTGTGCATTCCTATACACGGTGAAGCAGAGAACACAAATTAGTTACTGATACTCCTTTATACCTGTATGTGTTAGAAGCTAAGGGTAATAACTGAACTAATTCTCATGATAATTAACAAAGGCATTCCCCCTGCTCAACAAAGAGAGTGAAGCAAGCTGCGTTTGGCATCTTAATACCCTCTCAAGGTAAACTATGTTGGAAAGGGACAAAAGAAAGCAAAAATTGAAAAAGATTCAAATGCCTACTTTTTCTTTTGCTACAAACAGTAGGGACACGTTGTGAGCTCTTCAGGGAACTGAAGGACATCCCCAGTGACCACTGGCAAAGGTTTTGTGGGGAACGGCCGGTGTCGGTGCCTGACTCACAGACATAATGTGATGTTTTACTTTCCGTCAGTCTGTTCTCTTTTGTTCCAAACCATTGAGAAAACTGAAATATAGTGAGTTAAAAAGCCACAACCCACCCAAACCAAATCAGGAACAAAATTTTTCTCACTTTATCCAGAAATGCTCCAACAGAGATTGCAGGAACTTTCAGAAGTTCCTGCTGTGAGTATTCCTACAGGCCCAGCAGCTCCCCGGGCTGAGGCTCCCACCAAAGCAATCCTTTCAAAAACAAACTCTAAGCACCACAATTCAGAATATTCACTTTCAAAGACAATTTCAAGAGGCAAGAAGGCGCATCTCATATATAGATACGCTGAGCAGTAGTAAGCTCAAATGTTTGTTGTGGTGGTCATGAGGGTTCTTTGCTGTTAAAAAAAAATGCTCTATTTAAAAAGAAAAATTCTGCACTTTTCAGTATTGACCTGTTGCTTTGTATGCATGAATAGTTGCGTACATGTTTAAGAGTGAAGGCAAAAAGAAAGAAATTATTCTTTTTCATATAAGAGCTTAAATGGAGATTAATTCATACAAATCTAAAGCTTGATTTTAGATATTGAATACTCATTTAAATTTCTCTGACAGAGCTCTGTTCTCCACTCTCATCTGTTTCAATCTAGTTAATGAAATAATGTTTTATATAATAAATAACAGGGGAATTAAGCCAAGGAGTGAACAGTAAGCACTAAATAATGAATCAATGCAAGTCTGGCGCATAGCTTAAAGTTGTTTGCAAAAGAAATACATCAGATTTGATCTTTAAAAAGGAAGCAGAGCCCTAAGTTACTTGGGAAGGGTGATCTCCTATTCTGTACCTGCTGGCAGAAGGCCCTGTGCTTCTGCCATGGCTGCAGTAAGAACTGAACCATTTACTGCTAAGTGGAAGAAGGAAGAATAAAAGGAGGTGGGAAGAAAGAAAAAACCAAAACCATCCCAGAAAGGCAAAAAATAGAAGACATGGAGCAAAGTACAGAGTTCTTCATCAGAGAAGGGACTAGCAAGAGGCACAGTGTGGCATGTGCTCCAGAGAGGTCAGCAACGAGAACCAGTTTAGACTTACACTTGAAAAGGCGAAGAAGGAGCGGCACCTCTCAGCACAGCAGGGCATTCTCCAAAGGAGACACTGACAGTGGATCCGAAGCAGGGCTCATTAGAACCTCATCTTTGCACAAATATCTCCAAGAGTGCAGCTTTCCAGCTGTTTTTGACAAAGTCCAGAGTGCTGCCAGAAGACGCAGTTCAGCCCCAGCCCTCTTGTCCCAGCCCCTTCCCTTGCTTTGGCGAGTGACACCAGCAGTGTGCTCTGAGCGACACCAGCCCCCCAGTCCAGCTGGGACCAAACCTTGTACTGGGCTGGCCGAGCTGCCAGGCAGGAGCTTGGATGATCCAGCTAACACAGAGCTGCTGGAGCTGGCACAAAGGGAGGGAGAGCAGCAGCAGCAGCCAGGGGCAGGGACAGCAGCAGTGTTGGGCTGATGGCAACCAGTGATGAAAATTAGACTCCAAACTAAGACTGTGACAGCCTTTGTATATGAACAAACCCTTTCACAGCTGGCTACGACACTCTCTGAGTGATCACAAAGACTCTCTTCCTTTACCAAACATGATTTTTGGCCAAGTCTGTCCTGCATTTTGGCAGGTGACACACGCAGGCTGCACTTACAGGTATAACCTCATGAAGCTGTGTATCACTTTGATGAAAACGAGGTGCTTTATAAACATTAATGCATTTTAAGTCAAAGTTGTCAGTCCTCTGTGGAAGTGACATCAGTCAGCTCCTTTTCGGGAGGGACAGGGCGGTTCAGCCATGGCTGCTCACAGCAATGAGCTCAGTTTGAGCTAAGGCAGGGCTGACTTGTGCTGCCAAATGAAGGCAATGTTTTGCCCATAAGTCTCAGCTCTGGTGAATAATCAAAAGAAAAAGCGCTCAATGTAGGCATCATTACTGAGACACTTGGAAAAGGGGGCCTTTTGGAAGAGCCTGGATCTGAGGCTTGCTGCTTGTCAGTACCACTGATTAATCTGAGTGCATCTCCATGCTGAGGCGTCCCAGCCTCTGGGAAGGAAGGAGCAGGGGCTGAGAGCAGGGTAGGGAGGAACTTCTGAATCGGGGTTGTATTTCTGCACTGAGGGAAATACTGTAAAGGTCACAGTAATAAAATAAAATGGGGTTATATCCAGTTAAATGAAGGGATAAAGGCATTCCAGCCCTACATATTACAGCCCATGTTTTTCCTTCTAGAAAATGTAAGCACAGTCTTCTGTAGCTCAGGTAGGCTTTTTGCTGTCTTTTACTGTAAGTTAAAAATTGTGACTAACTTTCTTTAAGCACAACACTGAACAGTCTGTAGTCTACTCTATTAAAGTAAATTTAATTGATATAAGTGAGAACACAGCATGCTTCCTAGTATTACCTAACCTAATTTTTCTGTGGGCTGGCTATCAGTTCTGAATGTTACATCACACACTCCCACTTCTTGCTCAGAACCTGGCCCCTGATTTAATAGCTCTGCAGTGCTGTTTCCCAGCTGGAAGAATTATAGTAAGACTTTCTAACTTCCACAACACATACACCAAATGGCTACTCAAAAATATCTGCAGACTTCCATGTCCACAGTTTAACAGAACTTAAAAAAAACCACCTTGCCCTTGTAGAAGAGAAAATGATAGAAAATGGGGCTAGGCTGAATAAATGAATCAGTTTAAATTCTGAAAGAAAAAATAGGTTTCTGTTCTCCCTACTTGCTTTCAGATGGCTGACTTCCAGAATGATCTCTGTAGACATCACTTGGATTTCCACACCTTTCCTCAGTTTTAAACTTTCCATTACTTCCACAAAAAAAAACCTCTGTCCAAGGCTTAAATTAAATAAGAATTACTTCTGAGTGAAAAAAACCCCAAGGACCTTTCTTACAAGTTTTCATAAGATCTTAAATGCCCTAGAAGCAATGTTAGAGCACTTGCTGTTGATAGACATTGAAGAGATTAAAAGTCACTGGAGTTAAACTGAAAACAAAACTTTTTCATAAATTACACTTTCAAAAATTAGCATCAGATGCTAATTTGAGACTATTGTAGGGAAAAATGATTTGCACTGTCCAATCCAAAACTTTATCTAATATATGACATAATTTCCTTCCAGAAAGTAATCTGTTACATATCTGCAATAACAACAAATAAAGATGATAAAAAGTAGCCTCAATGCTTAATAGTAATTTAAGAACAAGCAGCAGAAGTATTTCTTATAACAGTGTCCACTAACAATCCTTAAAGTAATGGTGTTCCTCTGTATATTTCTGTCTGGATCTAGCTTATTCCCAAACCAGTTTCAGTCATTTTGAAACACAGCAAAATGAGAAAAAACACTGAGTTTCTACTTGCAAAATATTACCAAAAAGCCACGGGAAAATCTCTGAGATGTTTCTTAGAGAAAATTTGATCTTACAGAAAGCCAGTGCTGCTTCTTATGGCTTGGATCCTCTCTCCTGCTATTCGGGCACAAAGACATTTCTACACAAGTGGTGTGATACATTGCTTTTCTTTACTTCAAAATATAAATTCTAATTATATGGGTGAACATTCCTGCTCTATGTAAAAGCACACAGTTATTCTGTAGAGAAAACAGGTAAGTAATATATGATATATTTTTTCAGAACATGTTTTTGATGTGTAATGTATGTTTTTGTTTAAAGTGCTTTTTAACAGCATTTTTATGAGTCTTTTTGCAGAAATTTCTTAAAACACAGTGAAATTTGAGCAGTGTAGCTGACTGTCTGTATGAAAAAAACAAACCTGACAACAAAAAAAACCCACCCCCACAGCCAACCCCCCCCTAAATCTTACCCAGTGCTGTCTCCCAGGAAATTGTGACAGATTCTGTGAGAAGCCGGGTCCCGTGCACATTAGAAATTCCTTCCTGCAGGGTTAGCAGGTGTGGGCTATGTCAAACAAATTTATTGCAGTCTGTGCTAATAACCAAAATTATAGAAAACCTAGATGAAAGTGCTCTGCATCCAGCTAATTTGAAGCTACCTTATGAGACAATAACAAGCTTCTAACAGTTTTCCCCTTTTTTAAAATACACTAATTATGCTTAATGTTCCCTGTCGCATTAGCTTTCATGGTAATTATATTTCAAAACTTTTGCAATTAGGGTACAGTTAATATTGTGGAATATTGCAATTATTTTTCATTGTGACACCTCTATTGAAAACTGGTGGCATAATGATCACATTGTTCAACTAAATCAGAACTGTAGAAATATGGCAAATGAACCAATTATAGATTATTATTTCTAATTACAGATAATGCCCTTTCCCTTGCTTTGTCCAGAACAATTTCCCAAATACCCACTCTTCCTAATTTAAAAAAAAAAGCCCAACAAACTGATTTCTGCACCTTCATTTTTGTTACACACATTCTAATATATATGTGTGTAATATATATATATATACACTGTACATTATCTATTTATAACATGTGTGAGCATGGACAGGTGTGTACAGACACATCAACACATACAGAGATAATTTACAGCTGATAGAGGTTCAGTCAGCTGCAGCTACAAATGTAAATAGCTCCAAGTGCTCACTCTGAGCAAGGATTTTACTCAGTGATTGAGCCTCGGAGGTAACTTCAAAGGCATTCCAAATGCACTCTGCACCATTTCTAATTCAGCCCCACACTGCCCCAAAGAACATTTCCTTATTTCTGCTCACCCTCCCTCTTTAATAAACTCAAGGGCTTTGGCTCTCTACCTTAAGCCTCTTGCTCATATTTCCCTCATTAAACCTACCTAAACATCAACCTCGCCCCATTTACAGCCTGGATTCTGTTTCGTGATGCTGAGTGAGTTCAAGCCCTTGATAAATGACAACAGCAGAAATGCCTAAGAACTAATATATATAATTGTGAAAATTTGAGGTTCACTCTGGGGTTTTGAAGAGCTGCTTGTAATTAAACCGGTCTGTAATTTGGTAAGACAGAACATTATTACATAAAAGTACTTTCTGAAAAAACACAGCAGAGGAGTTGGAGAGGTACTGCTAAAAAAAGCAGCCAGACAGGTAGTAGACATTCTGTTATTTTCAATACTTTAGCAATTCTGAGATTAATTATCATTTACCATTTGCATTCTTCATATGGAATTTTAATCAAAACTCACTTAATTAAGTTTTCATTTAAATTACACTAAACCAGTGATAAATAAATCAACGATCAAATCACTGACTTCAAACAGAGAAGACCTTTACCAAATTCACTGGCTTGCCAAACCCCACCATCTGTACATTTCCCAGCTACCAGACTAATGAATTTCAAGGTTATATTACCAAGTGTAAGATATAATTTCTGGCCAACATCTGACAGTGGAAATAAAGGGTGTATAAAATGCTTTCACATCATTTCTGACATGAAAAGATCTGGGAACAACTTACATGACTCCTTATTCCCTACAATAAAGAGCAATATAAGACTTAAGTAAAACTCCTCCAAAGATTATTTCAGGCAGAAATCTGAAAATTGCAAATCTCAGCTTATTCAATACTGTGTAGTAAGGTTTTTTTAAGAGCAATTGCCTTAACAATGAGCACATTTTCAAAATGAACTATAACTCTCTCTCCTCTGACCCTCTCAAACTCTAAAAGCTGATTTGAGTGATTAAATGACAGCTGCAAGTCATGAGAAATCTGGCACAGAATATAATTTTTAAGAATGCCTCAAAGTCCTGCCATCACTAATGTCTGTCATCACCCACCTTTCCATCATTTCTTGGCTCGTATTAATTGATTTTTTTTTTTAAGTTGACGTGACTTATTTCTCTGGACATAGTATTTTTCATGCAATTTTTGTTTCTGTTAACTTAAGACACACAGTCTCCACCATCTGCTGGGCACTGACAAAATACAGGACAAATAAACTGTGCAGTGGAACGTGTTTCTCTGGGTAACGCCGTTTATGTACCTGTAGAGATGGGAAGGAGAAGGTGACCCATGGGGGTTATGTTCATGTATATAGGTATATATACATGTTCTATATGAAAACCACCTATAAACTACACAGGTTTCCAGGATATGGATATGGTTTAAGAACCAAACATATCTAGCATTATAAATATCTATCGAATATCTGCTGAAATATTACTGATAACAAATGTTATAATAGCCTTGAAATAGTTCTACAAAGGGTTAAAAATAGTCATTAGTGGTCTGAAAAGAGGGATTGGCTTCTTTTCCTCATGAGAGAAAAAGTATTCAAAATAAATAGTGTGGGTTTTTTTTTTCCCTAAGCTGTTGGCTATATATAAGACCAGTGCTCTAAAATCCATCATATTTGAAAATCAACTCATCTTGAAAGACTCCTCCAACATATTCTTAACTGTCAAAATCAACCATTTAATAAAATAAAAATTCTGCAGAACAGGGTTTTTTCCTGTTTTTTGTTTTCTGTGGTGTAATTCTGCCCAATTCTTTCAAAATTTTCTGTCACATTACAGATAAAAGTTTTAAGGTAGTGATCATCTTAAAGAGTAACGTCTTCAAGATTTTGAGGATTAAAGAAACAAAACCAATACTGACATGCACCTATTTAACTGCACATCATCCCTACTGGACCCATTTTCTGGAGCAGTGAAAGCTGCAAGCACAGGTGTTAATTGCCCTGTTCTTCCTAATGATCATCATTTTCTATTGGACATCAACTGACAGCTGTCAGAATTTTCCATTATTCTCTCCAGAGGATAAAAAAGGCACACTTCATCATATGACATGCTGAGTAATGTCATATTTGAGCACAATGATGTCCACCCAAAAGGCGCCAGTAAATTTCACTTGGGAAATTCCATTACTTTTCTGGAAGAAACATGGATATCCCAAGTTCAATTAGAAATCCACTGCTATTTTAATTTGCTTCATTACACCAAAGTTTTCTCCTCATGTGTTGTGTTTCTAAGCGGAGAGACAATTTTATTTCCAGAAATCTTTATGATGCAGTTTTAATTATATGCAGATTCCTGCTTAGTTGATTAGTACAATAATGCCTATGTGAGGCATAACAATCCTCTATAATGACACAGCAGAACTCTATGTTGCTCTGAGCCACCAATATTTAAGTATTCCCAAAGTGAGTGCCAATGGCTTTTTTTGAGCTCTTCCGATATTCAAAAAAGGGACCTAACTTTGCTGTCATTAAAAACAACAGCATTATATTTCTTGTTTTGTCTCATCTTTGAGAAAATTCAACTCTTCTTTTCTCTAGTGATTTAATATTTATCAACATTGAATCACTAATGTCTCATGAAAAGGATTCAGCCAAGCTCAATGGAAGTGCAGGAAGTTTGTTTCTAAATTCAAAATCTTCTCCATAATACTGTCTCTGTCTTGACTAATTTATAATGTTTGCAGTGGACCAGCTAGTACATCTACTGTTTCAAGCTTGCTTATCAACTCATTTCAGATCCTGTAATAAGCTTTTAACACGTTCAGCTAAAAAAAAGTGGCATAAAAATTTCTTGGAAAAAAAATCTTAAGGTTTAAATCAGACAACACAAAAACTATCCATATTCTGATATGCATCACCTGTAAGTATGAGTGGGTTTAATACCCTCATAGCAAGTTGCTTAGCAGTGAGAATTCAGCTTGGAGAATCCTTTTGTTGCTATACATTTTGTAGTTGTGAAACAGAGATTGCCACATGAAAAGGTGCCAAAAGTAGCACTAGGCATCGAGTTAGAGGCTCAAACAAGATTTAAGAACAAATAAAAGCAGGCGAGCAGCTTCATTATGTGAATTTTGATGAATAGGGTGCAAACAAGAAATCATTAGAGAGCCTTTAACCATCATCTAATAACACAGATTAATAAAAGCACCTCGGAGAGCTGTAAGAAAATCGGTTCCCTTTTATTCCATGCAGCCTGTCAGAGCAGGCAGAGCCCAGCCACAGCTCCTTCCCTGTCCGAGCACTTTCCTCTGTGCCTGCTCTAAACATTTTCCATCCCTGTGAGCTTCACTCACAGGAATATTCAGCAACATTCACATACTGTTATGATACTATTAAATTAACCACGTCTCAATCCTTCAACAGATCTCTAAGTGCAAATCAAAGGCGGAGGAAGCATTAAATCTTATGAAGTGGGCAGTTTCTAGAGGAGCACAGTGGCCTGGAGAGCCGCTCTAACAGCTGGGCTGCTGCGGGAGGCACTCCCTGCTCCTGAAAAAACGAACACAAATCTAACAGTGGCTCAGACTGGAGACTAATGGGGGGAGACAGAGCATGTTAAGAAAACGTATGATGGGGTTAGAAAAACTAGAGGGGGAAGTCCTTTTTATTTTTCTCTTTATTTATTATTTTATGGTTTCAATAACACTACAGTGAAACCACAATCTGAAATAATACAATTTCAGTACAGTTTTCTCAAAAATTTTAGATGCTTTCTCATAAAACCATCTGAGAGCATTTTGTGGAAATTAGAAATAATTAAACAGCAAAATTTTTGTACAGATTTACACTTAACGTTCATATTTCTGTAGATCCTCTCAATATAAACCTATAATAACAAAGCATTATTTTTGGAAGAGCCAACAGCAACTTAACAGCTTTTTTGTTAATCAAGTGAACCTAACAGATTGGTTATTAAAAACCAGTTCAAAATTTAAGATTCTCAGGAAAAAGAGAAAGTATTTCATGTGTATATTCAAACATCTAGTTAAAAAATACCATCCCTCAAAAACCCAAGACGAACCCCCAGGTATCCTACCTTTCTCCCCAAACCAAACAAACATCAAAGCAGCCATCCAGATTTTGAATTTATGCCTCTATATCCCCTACAAATTTGGAAATTTGAATTGAATCTGCCTGTTCTATAAAGACAATACCACTCTATAAACCAATCTGTACTATGCTGTGGAGAAACAACTGGATGCAGAGGCTGTTGATCCAGCAGGATCCACCAGTACTAATTTGCTCAAAGAACTGTAAATGTTAAACGTGAAGCAGTTGGCATCAGCTGAACCCCACGTGACTGCTCGGTGTTCCCCAGAAGAGTCAGTTGCACTGGGGGGTTCCTGGTCTCAATGAGCAATTGCTGGAGCTCCCCAGAGTAAAACTGCCTTGATAAAGAGCTGTGAAACAGCACCAGTTGCTTTGTGACAGCAGGCTATCAATGGAAATTATTCCAAAAAAAGAAATGGAAACAAGGCTCTCTAATGCATTTGCATTTCTGGCATGATTTCAGAGGAACTGAGGAATCAAGACTGTGGAATCCTTCCAGCTGTCAACAATAGAGAATAAGGAGAAGGAAAAAGATATTTAGAACTGGCCTGCAGTTGGAAAGCAAAGGAAGAACTAAGTTTTGTGGCCATTTCTGTACGTCTGGATGACAACTGCTAGTGATTTTTATCATCTCCCTTTCTCCTGTAAATCATTTGGAAGGATGGCTGTGCCACCTGTGAGATGGGCTGGCCTTCAGCTGCTGACAGGGCACTTAGGCAAGCTGAGTTTCCAGCCAGTCTGGAGTCTTTTCCTTTTTGTAAGGACAGGCCCTCAGCAGCCTTTCTGCAGTACCAGAACCACCAGTGCTCAGCCTGGTCATGCAAATCAATCTCCATAATCTCCTAATCCCATCATGCTTTCCAGTCAGTCTCAAATTGGAAATTTAAGTCTTGGAAATTCCTCAATTTCTTCAAGGCACTCTGTTTTTCTCTTTGCCATCTCCTCCAGCTGCAGATAGCACTCACAGGTATAACTGTGGCCTTAACATGTCTACTAAATTAATAGAATAAATAGCTGGGGTTTTTACTGGTTTCTTCCTAGTGCCTGCTTCAGACCACAAGGTGACAAACTATTCACAAATATCTAATTGAATTTTGCTACATTTTTAGCTGAAAAAAGAGAACAAAGAGACAAAAGAGCTGGAAAATGCAGAAACAATAATGATTTAGCTTTTGAAATTTGGAACCATTTCATTTTGAAGACTTTTAAGCAAATATTTTCACCTTTTGCTTTGAGGATTTAAGTCTGTTTTTCCCTTTTTTTTATTCATGCTGAGAAGTAAAACAAAAAGGTTGAAACTTAGACTGAGAAAAAACCTAACCCACATTTCCTTGTAGCTCGAAGTGCTTCATATTGCTCTTCCTAACCAAATTTGCTGATTGGAAAACTCCAAATTTCTTCTTTCATCCCTCCTACATCTTACCAATGGCCTTTTTATTTGTTTGGCCTCCATGTTACTCCTTTCTGGTTCTGCGGCAAGTTTTTTCAGGTAAGCTGGAAATGCAGGTTCCAGGAGTTGATGAAACCGTCGTGGCAGGGTCAGGAAGGTTTTATATGCCCAGTCCCTGTCCTCAGTCTCAGCACCTGAGAGAATCACTCAGAGCCATCCTCTATTACTTGAGCTCCAACTCCCCAAACGCCTTCCTCTCAAATTTATAAGTTATTATAATTATTTTACTTTTTCAAAGTATGTTTTCAGAAAACTGAAGCTCACAAGCTAACAAAGATTTTACACCTTTCCATGTTTGCTAGTCTCCATAACTGAGAGGTTTCTGTCAAGTAAAACAATTATCCACCTGTTTGCAGGAAAAAGTACTAACAAACATGCTTAACACTGTTTTGTTAGGCAAAACATTTTCACACCTCATTTCTTAACTGAGGAGTTAGCCTGGTGCTCAGTGTACAAAATTCCTGCTGATTCTGGTAGAATAAGCTATTTGTTTACCCAAAAAATAATTACCATGTCATTCACATTACAGATTTAATTATTCACTATGCAATATTAAAGTCCAGATTTCTGAGTTCTTCCTGAATCCTGGATTTGCAGTTGGGACTTCCCTTTTCATTCCATATTAACAACTGTTCTCTAGGTCTGAAAACTGAAGAGCAAGAGAGACTTTTCAAAATAACAGGGTCAGAAATCTTTTTCTTAGAGAGTATTGAAACAATACTGAACTTTTCTGTTATTACAAATGGAGATTTTGGGGCATAGCAGTTCACAGCAAACCTCTTGGGCAGATTTTGAAAGATCTATCAGCACAGTAAGAGTCTCAACTTTCAGGGGTTTGGTGTACATAGGTTTCTATGCCCACACATTATTTTTTATCATTTATAAAAAGTCATTCTCATTTTCTACAGTGTTCTAGTTATTGCTCCTAAATTAGCAGAGCATCAGGTACAAGGAGTCTTCTCAAAATAATCCCATTTCCATATCAAATTGCCAGTTTCCCTTCCTTTTGATTTACTAGGTTGTTTTTTTCAGATCCAAACTATGCAAGATAAACACCAGTTATCACTAGAATCATAAGGATGCTGTTATGGTTCCGCTTGTAGGGGTGTATTTATTTATTTATTTCACAAATCATTACCCCTGACATGAATAAAAGGAGAGAAAAGCTCAGTTTCTGAAGATCCCACTGTTCCAGCCCCAGGATACCCAGCACAGGTGCATTAGACAGAAAGGAGCCATTGTACGGGAGCGACGTGCGAGGCAGTGCCTTGGTGGGGCAAGGCAGGGATCCAAGGAGAGAGGAATGACAAGTAGCATCCCACATGGATGGAAAAGGTCACTGCAATAAAAGCAACCTGGGGAACTGGAAGCAAGCGCAGTGTTGCTACAGACTGGAAGAAATCACAAAATCCAAACAAATGGAATAGTGCAAGAGACAAAATTTCCTTCACGTGCGAATGTCACAGACTGAGCTGGGGAATCATTCTGGGAGCTGACAAAACGGAACAAAATTCCCTCTATGCCTTAATGTGAAACCATCTGAAAATTAAGCATTTACTCAGGCCAGTAATTGACTTCTACAAACATTCAAAGTCCTCGACTTCTCTGTGTAACAATCTGCCAGAAACATAATTTATGCATATTTGCAATGTAATAGAAAAGGCAATGTTGTTTGGTTGATTTGCTTCCATGACAAAAAAACAACCCCTCATCTGTAATTTTAGTCCGTAATCGTTTCAAACATTGTGGGAATTACAAACTCCACAGGAACTGGTCAGTTCAAGACTTGCACTGGAGTTCCTGACTCCTTGGAGTGTTGGGTGTCAGCTGTGCATGGGCCACACCGGGGCAGACACGACGCAAGCAAAGAGCATCACCTCAGAGAGCTCCATGAAACACCACGCTCAGCTCTGAGTGCAGCCCATCTGAACATCTCCTTGCTCTCCCAAGAGAAATTTGTGCAACCCTGCACCAAAATAAAGCAGCTGTTTAGTGGAGGAACCACAGATCTTTATTACATTCCCACTGTAGCAGAGCCTGCACAAGGTAGCTTAAGTTGAGGCTGTAAGAAAGACAAAATCCTGGGCTGCAAAAGCTTTCACCAGCAGAAGATGCAGTGAGGCAGGCACAGGAGTCCTCCTTACAACATGGCTTGGGGCATTTGAAGAGCTGGGTTAGGAAGTAACAGGAAAGGATATTCTGCTTGGCTGAGCTCTATTTTCAGCAGAGGTTTCATCAATAAAGCTCTATGTGCAAACCCTTTTAGGGCACGTGCTCCAAGAGGGCAACAGGGCTGTGGCAGGGAAACACAAAGGGAAAAATATTCTGAGTAAAATGACAGAGTCCAGATTTCTTTCTGTTTATGCTGAAGGGATGTTGCAGACATGCATGGGAGAACTGCCAGGCAAAGAGTCAGGCATTAATAGGGCAAAAAAAAATAACACTGAGAATAATTAGTAACCACTGATCAGTTTCTCCAGTGATGTTCTCAAGTTTCCCATCTCCTGTACTTTTTAAAATAAGACTGAATATCTTCTGAAGGAAAAAAAGCCCTAATTACTATTGATTTCATCATACTGTATATGAAGACAAACTCAGTTTCTAGAGATGTTAATGTGATAAATAGGTGAAATATATTTACAGTTTGCCTTATAAGATGCTAATATTTATAATCATATTAGAAACAGGTATCAAAACTGTAAATCTATTAATGTAATTTTATAACTAGGAGTAATAATTAAGCACTAGATAAATGCACAATTTATCATTTAAATAAACCAGAGGTGTATGGCATATCAAAATCAGAAAATCCATAAGACAAGATATTGACTCAGATGAAAAGTGTCTCCTTGCCCTCAAGTGTTTGTAACGACTCTTATTTGGATTTATAGGGAGAAAGAAGGAAGTTATTAAACTTTCTGCTATTACAAAACCAACCAAGCAAGCCACCCACAGAACCTTCTGTGTACAAATACTGCAAAATATTTTGAAAAAATGATACCCTAAATTTGAGGTTCTCTATTTTGTAGCCCATGAAGCGCAAACAGCTTGCATATGTTCAACTCTTCACTTTCAATCAGCTACCAAATTGTGTTGGTAGCAGCTAAAAACATGAAATGTTTTCTAAATGTTGCCTTTCCACATAAAACAGCAGCACTGTCCACTATGGAAGTTGTCAGGACTGTGCCACTGCCAATGAAAAGGAGATGCAGTTCAGAAGATTAAAAACTCTGTATCAAAAGAAAAAATTATTAGAAAGCCTGAAAAATTCTTCCCATACAGCATGACTTACAGCAGAGAGCGTTAGCAAGAACAGTTTTAGCTTTTTCTACACACAAAGGAAAAACACACAAGCAGCATCTGGACTCAGCATATGGCAGAAAGAGAAGAAAAAACCCAGATATTTTCTGCTTATAACTGTAGTATCTTCCGTGCCTTTCAGTTTTCAAGCGAGGTGCCATTCTAGGCACTGATTTTCTTGGTGCGATGACACAGAGCAGCAATATCGAGGCTTTAAGTCTCAAAAGCTTCAAAAGCTTTCCAAAGCTTCAGTTATTGGTGATCTCTAAGTAGCTGCCGCGGGACAGAATAAGCATTGGTAATGAGGAAAGGCCTGACCGGCCACAGTCACTGAGTTGTGTCCCAGCCATCAGGGAAACTGTCAGAAAGCAGAGCAATATACAGAGAAATGGAAACTTGGGAAGTCAGTGCTGCAGCTGCTTTGCTGGGGGGCTTTTATTGCTACAGGGGTTCCCATTTCAACACATATACAAACCTTAAACAATGAAAAGCAGCTAAAAAAACCCCTTCTCCAGCTCTCAAAACCATGGTGAGCTTAAGAAAAATAGGTAAACAACCGAATTCAAGTCTGTTCTCAATTCTATAGCTTTTTCTAATTCATTATCATTTTTATTACCATAGAACCTTCTGTTTGAGATTTGATTGCTGTTATTATGAATTCATAAATTAATAAATAGAATGTTTCTGCAATATCTTAATATCTAGAATCACGTCTTCTGGCTGAAATTCAGACATCTGCAGGCATCATCAACACAGGGTACACAGATTAGCAGCAGCAATAATATCAGTAATAGTTGCAGCAACATGGAGCTGATACTTTAGAAAAAGCACACCCTTTGGTTTCAGTGGGAAAACATTGTTCATGCTGTTCCCTCCATTTCTAATTCCAGTTCTAAGCTCTAAAATTAGCGCTCAAGAGATGCAACAGAATGAGAATGTAACTGGACATTAGGGATTTAGAGAATTTAAGTATTAGAAACAAATTTGGAAAAAAATTATTTATGTAAAGGCCTTGCTGGTACATCCACACACTGTTTAAACAATATGTGTACAAAGACACTCTTGCTTACACCCTCGAAGCTAGGCCAGGCTCCATAGCAGAAACAAACACATAATTTAATTTTAATTTGGAAACAGAAATGAAAATGATCTCTCTACCACCCTTTTTTTGCATTGCTGTAAAATGTGATCAGAAGAAAGTTCCTTACGGCATTTCCTTGTGAATATATTGAATAAGAAGTACCCTCCCTGAGGAGAATTGTGTACACAGCTGTAATGCAGGGCTGCCTTCTGGAGACAGTTACAGGAAAGTATAAGAAATAATTTAGAAAACCCAAACGTGGAACCTAAACAGATTTTAACTGTTGCTGCTCTAAGCATACATAACTTGACAAATTCTACAATGTATTATTCTGAAAGAGGTTCCAAAAGATGCTGCTGAAATCTTAATCATATACAGCAATTAGGACAGGAAGATGGTGGAGGAGGCCAAAATGCTCTTTCTGATCAACTGTTCCTCCCTACCTGATCTCAGAAGTGATGCACAGAGATCAAATGAAACAAAACCAAAAGTAAACAAACACGAGAACAACCAACAAGCACCCGAGTAAAACACTGCCCTTTCTCCTGGCCCCAGCTGCAGCAGCGACAAGGAGAGGAAGATTTCAATTCCTTGTCTCCCTTGTTACTGCACTTCCCTCATTACCTACTGAGCTACCCAAACTCTTTCATTTAGTCTCTTAAGTAAACCAAAGTCAATCCTTCATGAGGATTAAAAAACAATTAAAAAAATAAAGGTACGGATTCTAGATTTTTGTGGGTGTCACTGTATTTTCTGTCCTGTAAATTGATAGGTACAGAAAATTGAGGTTTCCATTCAGTAGGGGGTGATGCTCAATCACCTGAAGGGATGTAATTATTTTTCTATAGGATTCATTTATTTCTTCAAGATGACTATGCTTTTGTATTTTGGTTTGCATTATAGAGTAGAAACTGGGAATACTTCTTTACTTGATGCCAGATTGTAAGAGGGCTATAACACAAATGCTTCCAGCAGAGGATCTAAAATAAGTCCTCCAGCTACAGTGCATTAGTGCAAGTTCTGGCTTCTTTCAGAAAAGATTTTTACAAACTGGATTAAACTGCGTGTAGGTGGTGGCAATTACACACTAATAATAATTAAATTCTATAGACAAGTAGTATCTGTTGAATACCAGGACATCCATCTAGATATTTATACTGAATATAATGAATATTGGTATCTTACATAATATTTTCACACAATAGGGTCATAAGCAAAAGGAGCCTTATTCTTTATTTCAACTCTAACAGACAACATTAAAGAACAACAATTATTTCCTTCAAGCCAACCTGTTCCTCTTTGCTTCTCTCCTTGCTGCCAAAACTGCTTGTGAAAAAATCAAAGCAAAGCCTGTCTTCTACACAGCGTCCAAACTACTCCGTGGGCAGATATTGTTACATTGAGCCAAATGGTTTGCATCATTCTTTCTGAGACAAAAAGACACGTTAACACCAAAAAAAAGGGCACCATCTCCCTTCCAGTTAAACTTCACCAAGTTCTTGGGAATCATGACAATATCTAAACCACAGTTTAGAATTTCCCCCAAATCAAAATACTCCAGAGATCATTCTGCTTCTTCTTTCTCATTGTTAGAATGGTAGAAGCTGATGAATGTGTCCAATTATGGATCCATTATATGAAAACCTAGTATGTGAGTAGGTATATCCTATGGCTTTTACTCAGGTTGAAAAATGAACAAACAAACAAACAAACAGTTTTTATGTTGTGAGTTGAAAATTTGGTTTAATAGCAGTAAATCCTCTATAGTGAAGGTAAAGGTGCAGACAACAAAACCCCTTTTTTCCATGTAAGGTTGAAAACCAGCCTGTTTTTTTGTATTTTGACTGAAGACATTAAAATGGCATTTCAACAAGCTGAGTCACCTTATATTACCAGAAAAAAGTATATAAAACACATACGAGAAGAAGAAATAAACCTATTCCTACTGTTAGCTGTAAGAAAACATCTCAGAAATTGGTATGGCAGGAACTGACCTTCTTTTAAAAAGGAAAAAAAAAATCCACTAACTTTTCGTGGGTAGAAGGTCTCATTTCCTTCTACAATGTTTGTGTTTTTCAAAATATTATCAGCAGGTGCACCAGATTTCAAAAACCTCTTGTCCTTCATCACATATAATTGTGCTGCATATTATATTAAGAAATACAAGCAGAGGAATGTAAGTGATGGGAGTTCAATTAAAACCAGCATAATATCTTGTTGCATAGAAAATGATTCTGCAACTGAAACAGGTTCTAATGAGAGAAAAAAGGAATACATTTTCACATATTTTTAATTACACAGAACTTCCTCAAACATGATTTTTAATAATATATTCCATTAGGTTAACATCGTATTTAAAGAAAGTGCATTTTCTGATTTCATTTCAAGTCTGATTTTGAGCAATTATTGTGTCATTGTTCTGCAGTAGAAAGGTTGAATTCATTTACTGTGTGGTTATGCTGGTTATGATTGATGTCGCTTCTCCAAATGATAAACCAATCACCCCGATGATGTAATGTCATTTTAAGAGTGCTATAATCACATTTCTCTCAAACTGGGAGTTCTGATGAGTTCTAACAAAGATTTATTGTAGATTAAAGGCCTTCATAATATCAACAATAGATTGCTCATTTGATAGAATATTTGATTAGGTAATTTTTTTAGGCAAATGATTTTTTCCATATATATTAAGAATGGCTCTTGTGAAGGGCACAGGGCAACATGTGTGGATGAATGTCACCTCATATCCAAAAAGGTTCATCTTAAACCTGTTGAGGAGCCATCCTGTAATTATAGAGCTTGGAGCTAGAGAAGTGTCCAACCAGACAAACAAGAGGACACTCCTATAGTGTGATTAGTAGAAGACATTGGCAAACACTTCATATTCAGTGTGTACTTTGAAGACTAGGATAGAAATGTTTAAAGAAGAAGCTAGAAAATGCTAGCAAAAATTTATGAATGATTGAAGATTATCTGAGATCTAAGCCTTACATATAAGCATCTACAAATCTTCCCTTTTAACCCAAGCCCAAATTTAAGCACTATATTTACATTTTATTACTGTCTCTCAAATGTCTTCTATGTTGCTAAGTTTCCACAGGAGCTAAAAAAAAGGAAAAAAAAAAAGAAAAGGAAAGGAAAAAAACCCATGACCAGAACAAGATCAACCTTTTCCTGTCATGTAGATAGTAAAAGCTACTCTGAAAATCTTTCAAGGATAATGATAAGCCACGAAAACCAGTAACCTTCTCCAATTTCACGTATAAGTCATTATCTGTGGTATTTTCTTATAAACTCTCTAAAGAAACATTGTGAGAACTAGAGAAAAAATGACATCACTAGGAAAGGCTCATTAGTTTCCAGAGGATGCATCAAGTCCAGAAGAAGTCATGCTGTAGAGAACACTCCGTGGTGATCAAGCAGTTAGGAATGTGTCTGTGGTAAAACATATAAAAAAAGGACACCTGCATCTCATACCCTGAAAATTAAAAGTCATTATATATTATGTGACTGTTTATTAAAGAGGTAAATGGGGCATGTGGGGGGAAAAGTGTTAAAATGTAGCATGAACAAAGCAAAGCCCATCAGTGGATGTCAAAAAGGTTGCCTGGGCCAACCAACAGTAACAATTGTCAAACATGAAGGTTTTAAGGATAGAAAGAAACAGTGATTATGATTTAAAATGAAACATAAAGAGCTCTTCCATCAAATTTTCTGATGTTGTTTTACTGCCACTTCCTTCATTTGGCTTCCTAAGAAAAGCCATGCTGGTTCCCTCAGTCCCAGCAGTGGCTGTAATTACCAAGTACTCAAGTATCCTCCAAGTCTTTTTTTTTTTAGTTCACATTCCCTGACCTTGATTTTCTTCTACTCATTTCATCCCTCTCCCATTTACTTTTCCCCTTCCCCTCTAAAATCTCATCAACTGCTTGATCCACCACATCCTTTAGACAAAGTTCTCTCTTGTTCTTTATTCCTTTCTTCAGCTGTGAACATTCCCCGTTCCTGAGCTCGGAGACAAGCATTGCCCAGCTCCTCCTGCACAGAGCTAATGATCCATCACCAACCCAGGAACCAGAGCTGCTTTTCCCATGAGTATCCCTTTACATTTCTCTGCCCTAAGGTCCCCTGTCATTTTATTTCCCTGTTACATGGACTCACAGGTGCTTCTGTGATTCTCCACAACCTGATCTTGTTCTTAGCACCCTGCCATCACCTACTTTCCTACCCCACCATCTTCTCCGAGTATTTTAATGTCCTGTGAAAATTCACTGGGGAGCTCCAGCTTGTGCTGACTGTCTTTCAAATAACTGCTCACCATGCAGGAACCTTCCCTCTAACCCTTTGTTAGGTGAAATGCTTCCTTGAAAGCATTTAGTGACAGATTTTGCTGAGACCCTTTTGAAAACACAAAGACCCTTCAATCAGGTGGATCACCCTTATTCAGAAGTGGCTGAGCCCTGCAAAGGACTCTTGAAGCTGCACTGACTCAAAGATAAATCACACCCACCCACTTCCTGACCCCCTCCCCATTTCCATGGTTTCTACAGGGTTGCCCATTACAGATTGTGAGGTCTGCAGCTCTCACATCACCCTGAATCTCTTAAAACCCTCTCGAAAGTGGCATCATTTTTTCATTTCATTATTATATAATAATAAACTCGAGGAGCAAGGAAGCACACTCAATCTCTGAATTATTATTTCTTTGTGCAATTATATTTTAACATACCTGCACAGGGTTAAAGGATAATTCAGGATGGAAGGGACCCCAGGAGGTGCCCAGTCCAGTGTCCCACCAAGCAAAGGCAGCTCTGAGGTCAGAGCAAGTAGCTCAAGATTTCAGCCAATGTGTTCTTGGAAAGCTCCAAGGACAGACTGGACAGGCTCCCAGGGCCACCTGTTCTAACCCAATGCTTAGGGAAGAACTTATACCTAATATCCACTCTGAATGTTCTGTTTCAGCTTCTGCTCCCTGTCTCACCCTCCTACCACACCCCCCCAGCCCCTGTTAAAGGGGAGGTGTTCAGGTGTGCTGTGTGCACCCCAGCAGTCCCACACACACAGAACCTCCAGTGCTGCTCAGAGCTGCCTTGTTACACCAGAGAGGCCCCTTAGGCAGACCAGAAACTGCACAGAAGCTCTAAACCCATCGTGTTTAGTTAAAAAACACACAACATATATCTGTGATTTAAAAAAAAAATGGTGCTAGAACAGCTTCTTTCGATTTGCCTGTATTTCTATAAAGGGATTGCATCTTCATTCTTCAGTTTTTGGCTGTCAAAATGAAAAGCCAGCACCTACAAATTAAAATTAAAATTAAAAAAAAAAAAAAGAGAAAAAAAGAAGAAAGAAGAAAGAAATCCCTAGGCACTACAGATTCCATGACTGATAGAGCTGCAAATGTTTTAAAACAGTGGCCTGAAAGACAAGGATTAAGTTGCTGAAAAATAGCAGATCTTAGTTAAATGTGACATTGTAAGTATAGAACCAGACAGATTCGGAAACAAGAACAGACACAGACTGGCAGAAGCAGCATGCATTTTTAGACACAAAACCTCATCACCAAATGATATATTAGATTATCCCATGCAGAACAAAGAACCATTGTGTGTACATTTCTCTCCTACAAGATGCAACAAGGAGCAGGAAACCTACTTTGAAAAATAAATCCCTCTGATGACAAGAATTCAGTAATATTTTTTTATGCTGCTTCTACTTCAAACTAAAAATCTCTCTATAGTAAAATGAAGGAACACCATATATGATGGACTGTGTTTCTAGGAATTTCCCATTAAATAAACCAGTAAGATTTTCTTTGCCCCATTTCCGCAGATGCTCTCAATTTTGTGCTGATGCAAGAACACATTTGCACATTAAAAAAGAATGCATAAAACTGGCACAAACATGTCACAAACAAAGTCCATATGTTTGCAATTTTCTTACCACTGCTGGAAGCCTGCTGTGGCCCTGAACACGCTCTCAGCAGATATGAATTAGGGGAGAACTCCTCATCAGGATTGGTGTCCATGATTTGATGGGACGTGTTGCTGTCTAGCAATGGCATCTGGCAGCTAACTGGTGGAGGATTATGAGAACTGGGCAGCTGAGCAGATGGGAGAAGGCTAGACGAGGATGTAGGTGGAATGGGACGACCTGGGAAAGAGGACACAGGGATCAAAGATCAGCAATGAATGTAATGAAAAAACCCCACCAGCGAAGTAATTGCTCTGTAGCTGTCCATGGTTACACTCCATTGCTGCCGTGCACAGCCCCTCAATCTCTCTGCTGGTACCAACCTTCCCTTTGTATCACATTTCCTGAAATTACATCACATCTGTACATATCTTAAAATAACAGCAGTGGGATGCTTGGTTTTTTGGTTTTTTTAACCAGGAAAATTGCTCCAGCACAGGAATCTCTCAGAGGCATGAAACAACCATACAAGTGCTTTCTCCAAGCCAAGGTTCTTCCCATAATGCTGTGGATCTTCCCAGAACCCACTGAGAGATGTGACAGGAGGCACAGGGGATAGCAGGGCCGAAAGGCAACGATTCCACTTGAGAGATGGGCTAAGCTGGAATCTCGTCTGGTTGTCTCAGCTCTGCTGTCCTTCCTCGTCCATTCCTTTCTGCACCAGAGCTGTAGGAGCAGAATTTCCTGCCCAGCCAGGTCAGTTCCAGCCCCAAAGCCCAAACCCTAACAGGTACAATACCTCAGCCCACAGCAACAACGTGGTCTTGGTCACCTAAAGCAATGGCATCAAGTCAACAACAATGCTCATACTTCTGTATCCGATTTTTTGTGAACTCCCAGAATGTTACGCTAATCCATCCCATCAAATGCACACAGATAAAGACAGGTTTGGGGTTTTTTGGTTTTTTTTTTTTGCTTTGCATTGCAAGTTTATCTAGTGCATTGAAGAAATCTTTCATGAATAATTTAAATGTAAGAAAATATGACCTTTGTGATACTGCCAAAGTCTGTAAGGCAGAGATCTGCAACAAATGTTAAAACACAGCAAAATACATAAAATGGTGTATCCTTAGTGCTACCATTCTTAAAGAAACAGTAGCAGAAAAAATACACACTGATTTTCTCACTAGTTACATCTTCATTTTTTTGAATCAAGGACCCTTCACTTATATGACTTATCCTTAGGTTTGTACCATTAGGTGAACTTATGGAATCACACATGGAATTCCAAATGAGATGGGGGGAAAAAAAGGCAAGAAAATGAAAAGTTCCAGCTCCCACATATAAATCTTATTTGGGATACAGCAATCAACCAAGGGCACACATAGGTACTGAAAACCACCAACTCTGTACTGCCTGGTACCAGCAAGTATCATGAAGTACTTCCTTTCCGTCAAAAACTTTTGAAATAAAATAAATACCAGAACATAGGCAAGTGACTTCTATGATTATTTGTTATTATATTTTTAGCACTGGATAAATTGATAAGACTGAATGACCAAGTTATTATATGACAGAAATGGATTTAAGCTACTCCACAGTAACTCCCATCTACAATCTTTTATGCTACAGAAAATTCAATATGCATTCTATATTTTCATTGCGGACTTGCATTTGTGAGGAAATAATTCTAATATTGATGGTAGCAATAATTACTGTTATTATTCATGATTATGCTATTCTTATGAAATATTACCATGAATTTCCTTAACATTCAAGGGAAGTTTGAACAAGACCAGCTTCTAATTATTTCCTTGCAATGTGTTGCAAAGAAGCAGAGAGGCTGAGGTTTGACACACCTCTGACAGGAACGTGACACTCGTGCCCACTGTGTGCATTTAATTTTCACATATGCTGGCTCTGCTTCAACACTGTGAAGTTGAAAGAAGCAGCTTTTTAAATTCTAAATCGGCATTTACTGCTTGTATCATATGGAAATATATTACTATAAGATAAAACTGTTGGATGTGTGAGGGCATGAGATGAAGGAAAAGATTTTTTCTTTTTGTGGAAACTGCATATGGTATTTTAGAGCAATTTAAGTACATTTTTGCAGAATACCTTGAGAAATGAAAAAATCCCGAACCTTAACAATTCTTTTGTCGGGAATGCTAATGACATTGTTACCATCATGAAATAATACAGCCCAAATCCCTAAAGAAAAGGCAAAATGTCTAATTACTACAGCTCTGTTTGTAGTTTGGAGGAAACAGAAGGTATGAAGCTGTTAAAATATTGCATCATTTTGGTGGGAAGTTGGCTCCTGAGGAAGATCTGTCCACAGTTACGTGCTAATGGGAAAACAGAGATGCCTGTGAGCCACAGAACCTATTGCCAATCCATCGTCTGGTTAGATTGCCTAATAAACAGCCAAATTTAATTAAAACTTTTCTTGTGGTTGGGACATTTTTGGTCTTTTTATCAAGTTGATTTTTTGCATCTACTAAACATTAAACTCCCACTACATCCTTTTGCTCTTTGAGGGCTCTAAAAAAGCATCTTCTCTCTTTCTCCACTCCCAGCCCCTGAAACACACAGGATCTCTTAAGACACCCAGTCTTTTGTAAAATTTGGTGGGAAAAGAATTGAAATATTACTGAACAGGAACAGAAAGACAACATTAAGCTTTTTTGCCTTACGAATTAATCTAAGGCGTAACTATCTGTAGTACCACAGTCAAGAGAATGGCTTGTGAAAGTACCAAAGAGAAGTGCAGTTAGGCTATAAAGAGCATGATACATGTAATTTATTTGTATACACTCTTAAGTGAAAAATAAGGGCTTTGATTCATACTTATATGAATATCTTGGTCAAATATGTTAAACGTAACATTTAAAAGAACAGATTAAGCTTTGCAGGTTCTATAAACCTGAGCTCCTTTTCAGACCCATTCACATGTCTACAGATATCTCAAGAGTCATATTTTGAAACTTCTTAGCTCTTTAAAAGATTCTAAATTTCCACTGCTTCACAATGAGATTTGCAATGCCCTACAGTATAAAACATACTGTGACATGTGATAACATCAGTATTCTACTACACTGCTGTTTTCAAAAGTTAAATCATAATAAAAGTTCCTATAATTTGTGTCTAGTCTTCATATAGTAATATATTAAAGCTTCTCTGAATAAGTTTTTTATCTAGTTGTGCATTGACAGAACCCTATGTAATGGATACTTACAGTGACAGCAATAATGTAATTGTGTGACACAGTCAAAGAAACATAAACCAGATACAAATGCTAGAACGGGAACCAGCTTAAAGCTGATATATTACATTTTCAAAAGGGAACTGTATCAGTTCTTTTTCCAATATCTGTTCATATGCATGTTCATACTGCATATACTCATGCATGACAAAGACTTGTACAGATACTGAATACAGCAGTTGTAAGGCATTTTTCAAAAAGAGCAAGCAGCCAAGAAGAAAAAACAAATTTCCTCTCCTCCCACCCCTTTCTTCTGCCATTTATCTTATCTTCCTTTTTAGAGGGAAGGAAGAAACTTGGTAACTCTTCATTCAGATTTGGGCTTGCTTTGGGCTTCCACACCACACAGCACCTCAGTGTGCAAGGGCTTTCTTTACCCTCTTATCCCTTATATTCTTTTTTCCTTTTAAATCAGAGTCTCACGTTTCTTCACCAGTCCAGGAACCTTTATGAAACCATTCCTCTATTACTGCTACACTTTAAGTCCTTAAGGCTTAAAATCTGCTGTAGAACCTACATTCAGAAATCAGGCCATGCTCACAGCTGGTAATGTCTCAAGCCCAGACAGGGAAGAAGAGTTCTGTTCATCTCAATCACACATCATAACACGTTGGGAAAAGAGATACTTCAGCTGCTATTAGCCTGAAAGACCACACCATCACCAGAGGGACAAAAAAAATACAAAGGAAAAAAGACTGCCTGCAATCACTCCCAGCATGAATATACATAAACAAGAGACACAATCAAAGAATGCAAGCTGCTCATCAGTTACTGAAGGATATTTGAGATAGACTTTCCATACTCTCTGTTCTTCTTTCTCCTTTAAAGGACCTATAGAATTTTGTGGATAAATAAAGCCCACGTGTGTAAAACACTGGTCTCTGTATTACACCACAGTGCATGACAAGAAACAGGAAACCAACAAAAATCCCTGGAGTTTAACAAATTTGAGCAGTAATCGTGGAAATATGCATTCCAAAATGTGTGTGCATATTGATATACTTTTTTATATACTGAAGTATATTTTCCCACACATCTCTAGACAGACACGCATAACGTCCAAAACACAGAGTATTTTAACAGGTCTAAAGATGAATCCAGACTCCTTAAATGGCCATTTGACAGTTAATTTTGTCAGGAGGGAATAGTACAACCTGTGTGTTGCCATCTCACACTCTTCTGTTACTCATTTCAGTAAGTCCTGTCATTAGAAAGTATCTGACTCCCAGGGGTGGTAAATACTGATCTCAAAGCTCATTGTATCTGTAATGAATTCTCAAGCTTTTCCCATCAAGAGAATCTCTCTTCTAAGGTTAGACAAGTGTAGCAAACATCTGTGTAGATTGTTCAACCCCACGCATTTTCAGCACCAATTTCATATACCTAAGCAGCATATCTTCATTGATAACTTACATTTATGACAGAAAATCTTCCTATATGTAGAGGCTTTTATAAGCAAGATCAGCTTCCAAAACTTTAAACAGCTGATAGTCTTCACAATCAAGGGGTTGTGATATAACTGTTCTGCTCTTCTCTAAGGCTGTCTGCTAGTCAAGCAGCCAGTAAACATAAATGACTCGTAATTGTTACAGTTAGTCACATATATTGCTATCAATAAAGCCCCTTTGTTTTACAGCTCTGGTCATAAGGACCAGGACTCGGACAGAAAAGATCCACACAAGTCAATGTCTCCCTGTGCAATCCTTGGCAGGTTGGATTGCAGAAAGAAGGGAAACTTTAAGATAACTGTATTTTTAAAAACCAGTGTTCAAGAATTGATGCAGGAAGCTAAGGAAGTAAAGAGTGAAAGCAGAAGAGTTGTTTCTCCGTAACTGATGGCATCAGAAACACTGTGTAAAACACTTAATTGGTAATTAAGATTTTGACATTTACTGATTGAAGCTGCTGATATTCATGTTACACCAATACAAAGCATAGGACGCTGTGCAAAGTAATCCCATAAAATTATGTTAGTGACTTACGTGATGGACAGGATCATTAACCGCAGTTGCTGCATTGCTCATATATACCAAAATTATACCCAGAAGGCTATCTAGCAATGGAATTGGGTGGATATTAACTAGAGGTGATAAAAGAGAAGATCAGATATCGGCCTCCTTTGCTCCCTTCCATCAGGAAGGCTGGAGAGAATCAGTACAAGGACCACAGGCAGGACCCTGTAACAGCTCACAGCCCTCCTCCACTCAACACATTCACACTACGTTTTCAAGTCAGCCTAAACTGAAGCACCTGCATTGTCAGCATTGCTCAGTTCACTTTAGAGAGTGAGAAAAACTGCTAAATGTGTCAGGAAACAACTAGAAAAGGTAAGGCGCACGTTTTTGCAGTGCAAAGCACTATAGATTAGGCAGACAGTTGATGAAGGTGAAGCTTTCCTGAGCTACAGCACATTCAGCAGACTCTCCCTTTCCGCACCAGAAAAATTTCCTTCTGCAAAAGAAAAAAAGATCTCCTTCTAATATGTATGCATAGCACTGCTCACCACTGGCCTGGGCACTCTCAAGCAGAGTTATATTTAATAAATTAAATATATATTGTCCTAACTGGCATGAGGAACATAAATATTTCGTATTTGGTGAAATTACTACAGTTAACTGGCACAAGTGGGGAACAGCATGATGTATGATTTTTGTAGCTAAACTGGCATTTGTGCTTCCACGCACCGGGGGCCAGCGGAGCCCCGGCAGGCAAAGCTCTCCTCAGGGGAGAAAATTATTCCCCCTAGCGCCGAGCATCCTGTGCTGCCAGCTCCCAGGAGAGAGGGACTGAGCACCCAGGAGCTCCCCAGGAGCAAGCAGCGATGCTCAGCCAGCTGTGCAGAGCACTCGGTTAACTCTGACTCTGCAGACCGCACTTCAAGGGGGCAAGACAAAACGAAAGCCCCAAACGAAGTATGCAAGACAAAGAGGGAAAGGAATCTAACCGTCTGTGATCATTTTCTTCAGCACCGAGTTGTTTTCTCTTGCCTAAACTGCTGCACTTTTTCTCTAAGGCAAACAGGATTCAAAAGGGCAAAAGATACAGATATAAATCAGGATTTGGATGACAGAGAGTTATCACTGAAGAAAGGTACTTCCAGTCCTCCTGAAGCTCCTATCTTTGAAAGCAAACAGGCACAAAACCAGCCAAGCTAAGAAAAAGGCTTTCACAGAGTCTATTTCATAAAAGTCAAAGGAGAAAACAAGGTTCTAAAAGCCCAGACCTGTTTGCTGATGCGTTCAGGTATTTTTCTGCATCAAAATGGATAATAAGGGCCACTAAGGATGCAGCTGATACCACCGCATCATACCAGGGCAAGGCAGAAAATGGCTCTGAAACAATTAAAAGAGAATGGCAAAAGAGAGATTAGGACACAGTAAGTCATCACCTGTGATTTCTACAACAGTGAATCAGCAAAGGCAATTCAGTACCATAGGTTTGTGTTTTTCCCATTTAACAAAATTAGTAACTCCCTACATCTTGCTTAGTTTTCTCAAAACTTGTTACAAAAAAAGTTAAAATTATTTATTTTACAAAAAAAACCCCAGAAGAACAAACCATTAAAATATATTCATATTTAATATGTTCCTTCCCCCTCTCCTCTAAAGTAAAACCATTTACTGCACAACCAGGAATACAGTCTGAGAACTGTAGATAATAGAAAAGGGAAAGATGAAGAACCACCAGCAGTTCCTGATCGTTGTTTTGTTATTACAGATCCATTCTATGAGCTTGTTTAAGCTTTATTATCTTCCTTAAACCATTTGACCTCTGTATGTGATTAATATTTTCTGCAGTACTGCGCATGTGTAATCTTTGAATATGGAAATCACTGTACCAATACAAGATATTATCACTGCAAAAACTCTGCAGGAGAGTGAGTCTGACTTAGAAATCAATCACTTCTGACTTCCAATGTTAAAGTTAAATTAATTTTTCTAAGCAATCCATCTACAAAATGTATCAGTTTTATGAAATTTGGATATTAAAAATAAGGAGACAGTCATGACTTCAGAATTATCTAAACCAATTCAGTATGTACAGGAATAATTTGCTGCTGTCAAAAGCTAATGTCACTTAATTCTTGTCTTGTTAAATCATCTGATGCCCCTCTCTTTTTTAGTTAAACAAAGATAAATAATAAAAGCAATTTACAGCTAGAAGATGTTAGGGTTCTGCAGCTGTTCAATGTCTTCTGGGCAGATTAGATTCTGTAATGAGAAGTTACAAGCCTCATTTTATAAAAGCTGTTGCTGTCTCGGGAAAAACATCAGTGAATAAGATTAGAAAACCCTTTTCCTTCATGAACCTATTACACTAGCAAGCTGATTACTTGGCATATGTTTGATACCTTCATAGCTGGAAAACAGTAATTTGTTTCAATGATTTTTTCCCATCAGTCATAAAGTCAAAATGTCTCCTCTAATATTACCCTACCTCTGATTCAGCCAGGAAAAACAGAGACAAATCCATGAGAGCAAAAGTCACACCAACCAGAATTAATTTAACTTCCCTAAAAAAAGGTTCTACTGAACTAACTATAACTCACATTAAATTATAACAACTTATCAACTGCCTGTTCCTTGTGGGACAAAAATAACGTTCTAAGATTAGGAATGTATTTAGAAGAAACTTATTGGAAGATCCACAACCATATGTGAATGAATTTTATGGTAACTTAATAATACGTGCAGCTTTTAAAAATTGGAAAGAAAGAAGATTCCTGTTTATTAATCTTATCAGCTAAACATTCATGTCAGGGAATCCCATAACAAAGGGGTTGTTAGGCCCTGGGTAGGTAATTAGCAGGCACCCTGTGAAATCTACCCTCTCAGATCAATCTAGAAGTAGTTGATTTGATCTTTATTCTGGGGACACCTGGAGTTCAGACTAAGCTGGGCTACAAGCTTGTTTCCACTATCCAAACACCTTCTGTTTACCTTCACCTTATTTTAGTGAAATTCTAAGTACTGTTAAACAACCACTCACACCATTTCCACTGCATATCCCCCCTGAATGTCGGCTTTATGTCTATTAGAGAAAATTATTTCCAGGAACGTTGCAACACTTAGCGATTCAAGTGCCTGGAGTCACTAATAGGTGGGAAAAATAACACTATCTTGAACAAAATGAGAAAACTCCAACCTGTAATTATTTAACAAACTCTGTGAGAGTCGTACATAGTTAGTACTAACTGGTGGGAGTTGGATAATGATTGGGGGATTTGTGTTATCTCTTTGGAGCCTACTAAAAAAAGCAGCTCTATTTTCTTGTGGACAAATGAGAAATGAAAACAAGGTTTCACATGACCCACATTATGTAAATAGCCAAATAATTTAAATAATATGCTTAAAATCTGCTCTATCATGTGCCACTGCTATATTCTGGCTAATTCTGCTTCAGGCTATTAAAGTCTACTTTTCTTAGTTCCACCTACAGTTAAAATATGGTGTTTCTATTTGCTTTCTAAATGTGTGGTGAACACATTTCTGAATTAGTGCTATCCCACTGCTGTGACACACTCTAGAGGTGTTTGTATTTTAGTGCTGGCAGATAGTGATGTGCAGTCAGAAAAGCACCAGGATAATGGGAATTAATCTTCCATTATTCTTAATACTGATACTTAAACTTAGATGATATAATCTTGAGATTTACACTCTTCTTGCTTCATCTTGTCTCTTCTCTCAACATCTACTCTTGCATTTCTCACACCACCCCTATTGACTTAGCAGGAGTCATGAGTGCACAAGCAAAATGAAAGTTTGACTTTTCAGTCCTCTCTGTCACCGGTGGGATTTTCCAAAGCACAAAAGCATGTCATCATTTAACTTCCCTCTGTCTTACTGCACTTCACGTAGCAACACATCCCTTTTCCTTAAACATGTCACAGGTGCTACAAACGTTTAAGACTGTTATGATATTTTACACTGAACTTTTGTGTGCCCCTACAAGAAGTTACCACACCTGTAACACATCCTCCTTCCAGACTGAACAACCATCCCAGCATTTAACAGCAAACCACAGTGAAACCTCCATGTAAGTCAGTGCAAACTGTTTCGGCCTTCAGCACAGCCAGGGTTTCTGCAGTTTTCTGAAGTCCTGAAAAGCTTCTGAACAGGGAGAAGCTCCCCCAGCTGCAGTCTTTCCCTCACTGGAATACCAGGCTGCTGTGTTCATCCAGTGGAGGATTGTTATAAATGGTCCAGATATCAGGAAAAAATTAATCCGCGTTTATTAATCCGCAGCTGGGAACAGAGGATGGTGGGCAGTCCACCGATCCCGCTCCGCAAAACAGACAAAAAAAGATAATCCAACAA
>WEIT01033490.1:136097-148237 GCA_013389985.1 Dryoscopus gambensis
ACTTATGTAACATTTATTTTAGAATTTTCAATGATAGGAGATCACTTACATATCACGAAATTTCCCTTTCATTCCACTGCACCTATCTAAAACATTCCAAGGAAAAATATCCTCATAAAGTTCTAAGCTTATTCAAATCTAAATTTTGCCACAGGCCAAGGCATGCATGAGATTTTTACAGTCCTCTCAGCTACACTGATGCTACTCAGAGTTTGCAGAAAGCTCATGTCTGGAATTCAGGTTTACAGCTGGGCTTGGTCAAGTTATTGGAAAAGCATTTCCTCCAAAATAAACTCAAACACAACAAACAAACCCCCGACACCCGCTTAGGAAGTGTTTCTCTTGGCTCACAGCAAAGCCTGTATTTTCATTGGTAGGATTTTTCCCCAGGAAGCCGCACCAAGTTTTTGATGTGTGATTTCTGCCTGTGAGTATAAAAGGCAATGTAAAATGTTTCTGCCACAGAAGGAAGCAGCAGGTGATGGGTGCAGTTATTAATTAACTGAATGCCCTAAATAAGCAACTGGCTGAGGTCAGAGAAATTCACAGCCTGTCCCCATGTCCTCTATCCTCCAAATCTTCTCAGACTTTCCACTAGGGCCCTACAAAGGCTGAACACAAGGTTTGATGGATTTTAGGAGAACGTAGATGAAGTTAGTAAGACAGAGAGGCTCGATATAGAGAGAAGCAGCGTACGCTGCCAGAGGGTTACAAAGAGTTAGTTACGATTCTCTCTGAAAAGGTGATCACNAGATTCTTTAAAACCTTAATTTTAACAAGAACCTGCAATTGTAGCTGCTAAGAGAACTTCACTTTCCTGTCTCTCTACAGCCCCAGGGACTAATTGAGAAGATTACCTGAAGGCTTGAGGTCTAAATGCTTGAGAAAGAAAAACCTGCTTAAAACCATTTCTACAAAGAATGCTGACAGAAATAGGAACAACTAGGAGATCTTCCTGTCAGTGCAGGTTTTATAATCACAAAACAGAGCATGCTGTATGTTATCATGTGTTGGGAAAACCAGTAATAACGCAGCAAGTTTCAATGATTTTTATTGCTGTACACAGAAGGGTGAGTGATAGATAAGGAGCTTGTTTTCACTACAAATCACAGTACAAAAAAAAGTCTTGATCTAAAACTATTATGAACTAAGCAGGAGCCAAATTTCTTCTGTCCTTGCTAACTTGCCACAGAGAACGGATGAAATTTGTTAAGTTTATAAGGCTGAAATAGTGCTTCTCTCAGCTATCATGGAGATCACCTGAAAGTGGGATTGAGGACTAAATGGAGTAGATATGTAAGAAAGAGTCAAAGACAATTTTAAAAGATGTCATTTTACCTACACTTAGTGAAATAAAAACTAGACAATCCACCCTCCTCTTCTATCAGAAGTCATGACCCCATCAAAAACTGATGTACAAAATGGTTCCAGCAAGGTTGGTTAATAGAAATAACACATCACAATCCAGCCCATTTGGGGCTTTTCTTCTTAAACACTTCAGTAAATGGGCCTGTTTTTTAACTCCAACAGATAATTATGAAGTGCAATAAAAAATTCAAATTATGTTAATAGGCCAGAGAACAACGGCTGTTTCTGAAATCACTGGCAATTACTAGACATAATGGTTCTCAATTAAGCTGGAGGGTATTTTCAATCATTCATAATTCACTATTTTAAAAGTATCATAAAAATATATAAATGTGAGTTGTTAATAAAACTTTGAGACCAACAATGTAGCTGTGTGTCACAGTAATACCTATTTTATTTTGACAGTGCTTTTTCCCTCGTGAATGACATGTGAAGATACTGTGAGTGAAGGGAAGGTGGATTTGTTTCTCACAGTTCTCCTAAGTGGAAGAGGAGCGACATTTCTTTCTTGAGCAACTTCAGTGTCCCTTAGGAATAAACTCAGCAATCATACCTGTCTTTACCAATTCTATTTTTAAATTCTGCAGCTCACTATATAAACAATGCATATGTGGATGTGAACCGGGGGTATCACTGCTTGCCCACTTTCAGATTGCTATTTCACTTATTTTTCAAGGCAACAAAATGGACAAAAATGGAAAAAAATTAAGGCCTAAAATAAGAAATCTTGAGGATCATGAAATGATGAATTTTAAGCATCACCTCTAAATTATGAGCTTGATTCACAGTAAATTTCTACCAAATCAAGTAAAACAAATAACAAATGAAACCATTAAGGAAAGATCAATTGGCAATAATTACTACCCCCACTTCACTAAAACTAGCACTTACTTATCCACCACGTGTTTAACCTTGCATTAGGGAAATAGCACAGCTGGCAATTGCTAAAGTCTCATTGTAACTTTACTACATATGATTAATGATCAGTTTACTGGAGACCTGCCTGAACTACCTGAGTAAATGTGCTTGAACACACATGTGCACATGTGTTTTATTTATTTATTTCCAGGTCAATGACACCTTAAAAACATTTTCTCTAATCCAGCCACTTCAATCTTCCTCCTGCCAAGAAGAAGAACTTCTTTGATTTTTATTCAAATATATTTGCACACATATTCCTGAGAAAGAGTAAATCATTTGGGAATAGTTCCTAACTGCAGAAATTCATATTTTCATATTTAAACAGCAACTCAAAGATTGAAGCCCAACACCACGATTCATCAGTGGAAGACAGCCATTCACTACCCAGACCTCAGGATCTGTAGAGAGTCTTTATTACTTTGGCCTCATTGAAACAGTGCAAACCATGAGCTAACATAAATCTGTCTCTTTAAATATTCTCTCCCTTGATTTTTTAATAGCTCCACACAAAGGGAAAGGTTAAAATCAATTAAAAGAGATACAAATACTAGTAAAATTGCCCTAGTGAACTGTTAGTTAAAGGTTTTAGCCATTTCACTTTAAAAAAAAATTACTTCCATTTCTGAATGAATTAGTAATTACACTCTTTATTGACCTTCCTTGTTTTCCGTTTTGTTGTGGGATGTAGTGTGCTGGTACTTTTTTTAATCCCTTCATTTTTATTCCCTTTTCTCTTTTACTTCTTTCACTTTTAGTCTCAAACTTACAGCTAAAGTAAATCTCAAGTGTTACAGCTGGACAAAGACATCTACATAAGGACTATATTGTAATTCAAACTTCATTCCAAATGGGACAAAAATATTCTGAACTCATTCCTATGCAGAAAACACTTGTTTTTCTATCTCATTAAGATCATCATGCAATATCAACAGATGCTTAAAAGCCTCTAGTGCTGAAGGAACTGTTGAGAAAATTGAAACAGAAGTACTTATGAATGATAATCTAATGATACTGCAAAGACTTTACTTTTCTGTACTACATCTAGCAAAACACACATATCCCAACAGTCCCTCCACCAAAAGCCAAAACCTGTCATTAAACAGCTACCATTTTTATGTTGCTTCTTGCTGTTTGGCACTTTGAGCAGCAATTCATCATTTTACTTGAGTGAAAGTAATAAAATAAAAAAAAAAGAGGCCAGGGTTGAAGTGTTCCCGAATTCCCCACGCCCTCAGCGGCTGCCATGCCCTCAGAACAGAATATTACCATTACATTACAATCACAGTAAACAAGCATCTGGCTGTCATTTAAAATACAGCTTTTCTCTACTGGTAATAAGAAGCATTTTCTGCTAATTTCTGTTATCTGTAAATCTCTCTTGGCATTCCAACTCTGCACTTAGTGTGCTGTACACGCTCCACTTTATGCACAATGAACACTGCCATCAAATGTCAGCATGTCTTCTTGCTATCTTAAAGATAGGCAGGGATTCACTCAATGAAACATCTAGAGAGTGAGAAGATAAGGAATAAGGAGATTTTTACTTATTATGCCACAGATATTCAACACAAACACACATATATACATATGTATATTTTTCTCTTTTAGACTGGGGAAATAATCATATCTTTTGCAAAAAACCACACTATTTTTTCTTGGCTAGCTCCTTTAATTTAATTGCAGAATGGGAGCTGAAGTCAAGTTTAGATTGTTACTTTTGTATCCCTGTAGCACATCTCTCCAGGACATCAGCCCCAGGTTAACTGTAGCTGCTCATTTTCCTGTTTGCTCCCTGCTACTCCAACAGGATAAACCAGAAGATGAGCTTCAAGCAACTGCCCTATTTTGTTTATCATACATCCTGTTCTTTTAGACTGCTGGAAAATTAGTCTGCAAATGACCCTTAAAAAGAACATATAAGCACAGAGCTCAGGTGAGAAGCAGCAGCCTTGAAAAATTAAACTTGTGTAATAAACTTTCCTCCTTGATTTAATGGTGAAAATCACAAGAAACCCAGTTGACTGAATTCACTAATATGAAGTCAGCACAAGGAATGTCACAATTCTGCCATAGGTTTCAAACTTTAAAATGGACAAAGTGTTTCATACACACCAGGAAGAGCAATACATTGGTTAAATAAAAGAGAATTTTAAAAGTCTGTCTTGACCTCTAATTGAGTGCCTATATTTTCCATTTTTACTAAACTTTGTGTCTTATTCTCCCCCTCATTTAGATGCTTGCAAAATAAATATAATTATACCCAACTTAAATAACTTTGAAACCTTGAGCTGCAGGTGCTGGTATGCTGTATCTATTACCATATTTTAAAACCTTTTAAGAAGATTGCATTAATTTCTATGATAATTTAGAGCCCATAATGCATTCCAAGATGTGAATAGATGTTAATCACCACGGAATGATTTTCCTGTATACTAACGAAGTCATGCTGCAACCAGTAACTAATACTTTTAAAATTCAATATTGCCACTGAAAGACTTGATTAAGATTTGTTAAAGTAACTACACCCCTGATATTGGTTTAAAAACCCCAAAGTAATTAACAACTACATCAATAGCTATATCCTTCCTATCTACAGAAATTATTAGGACAGAAAATGTTTAGAGTATCCAGCTCATTCTTTGCCCCGTATTATTAAAACTCAGCCATGAATATTTAACTTCTGCCACTACCATAGACCAGGACAGCAGCCAGCTCAAAGACAGCAGGAAGAAAAGAGGCTTCATTATTACAGTGATGTTATGTTTAATATTGTAGGTACATCGCTCAGGAAAGGCTGACACCTGTGATTGCAGAACTGTTCTGATATTTAGATTGGTAACATTCAGCCAGAGTTTGCCTCTCATGTAAGTCAAAGTTCAGTTTGTTCCATCAACCCGAACAACCTCTAAAAGGGCAGCATTCAAATTTAAATATCTACACAAACAAGTTAAAATTGGCAACGTTTTCCTGGAACAAGCCCATTCACAGCTTTGCCCCAACCTAAAAGTAACTGAGGATGCTTTCTGCATCAGCCCGCTCATTGTTGCTTCTGGAGAGCAATTAAACCCAGGCTGTGCTACAGGTGATACACTGCCTTGTCACTATGAGCAAGGTGACCCAAAAAGCAGGAACACTCCAAAGGATGGGACTGCTCCGTGCGGAGGGACCCTGAGTGCTGGCCCAGCTGCCCGGGGCACTCCAGGCTGATGGAGCCCCAGCCCCTCGCTGAGGGCACCGTCCCCGTGCCTCGAGCAGTGCCAGGCCTGGGCCCGCCCAGGAAGCTGTGCCAGGGCCTGGGCACCCCAAAGACAGCAGGCACAGCACAGGGTAACACCGCCCTCTCTGCGTCTGCTCTGTCCTCAGTGAAACGATGGAGTCAAACTGACATTTCAAACTTGTGATTTGGTTAAAATTTTATACATTGAGTTCTTACAGAGGAAACTTACTGTTTGAACCTTTTTTTGCCTGTAGACAACAAGCAGGTTCAGATGAGCAGCTGAAAGCCATTATGACACTGTGATAACTCCAGCTGCTGCTGCCTCTGCCCATGATTGCCCCACTTGCAGAGGATTAACTGGGTGTTGTGATTCAGCAGCGTGGGGAGGACTGCAGGTATTGCCTTCTCACTAGAATAAGGATTTTCCCCCAAAGTCTTCTCTTACTTCTTCAAAGGTTTTAAAACCAGCAATAACTTCATTCCGTGCTCTAAGGTGGCTTCAGTTTCTGGGGTCTCTATGATGCTGTCAGACCAATCCCTGAAATACAGTGCAGTGTGCTGGAAGAAAATGAGCTCCTATGTGAAATATGCCTCAAAAAAAAAAAAAAGCAGAAAACTTTGGGGGGTACTTCTAGATCAACTTTTGTTATGATCACTTAAAAGACTTTGCACTCTTTCTGGCATCATGCTTGACACTGCTGAACAATTTCAAATTCTGCTGCCTTCAACAGAAGTTCATTATGCCTTTCCAAAATGTGTCAAAAGGTAGCAGAGAAAATTTAAGACAGCTTAAAAGATCCCAAATCTTCTGAAACTCAGAATATAACATTAGCATTGCAGAACAAATTTGACTTTTGAGAGATACATTGAAGGATTCTGTAGAAGAATAGTGTATTTACTCTTCTTTTACATTTAAACAGTTCACTTTACAAGATTAGTATCTAATTGAGAAATTAAGTATTTAAATCTTCACTTTTTTTTTAAACAACAATCTGGGAAAGTTTGATGCTTGTGTATTTTTGTAGCAGTCAATGCCATTTGAGCAGTGACAGGATTTAAACTGCCACCAATACAAATTAAATCATTAGCTGCTAGATGTAGAAAAATTTGGAATTGTGAATTTCCGTCTCAAGAGACAAGCAGAGAAAGAATTTATTCTCACACGTTTTATATAAATAATCACTTAAGTCTGTACTTGTTAAGTACAAAATATGTGTTAGTGTAACAAAGTATCTGGTTCATAGAAATGTGATTCTTGCCTTCCTCACTGAAAGAGAAAAAAAAATAAAGCAATGCCTTGAGGAATTAAATAGCTAAACGAGCAAAAGCAGTATATTTACTGAAAAAAAATTAGAATGGCTACAGCATCTCATATGCACAAGTGACACAGAATTTTCGTAATAAAAGTTTTTAAAGGTGAATAAGGACCTAAGCAATGGACTCATCTGGAGAGCAGTCAGTGAGAGTAGATGCAGGGAGTGCACAGCCCCTCACCTCAGCTCCGGAACTCTGCAGTTCCTCCCCTTCCAGCTGTCAATGACCCTGGAACCCTTCAGTGGCTGCGGGGAACTTAAGACCCCCATGGGCTCACAAGCACATCCCGGGGCTTCTGCTCCCACTTCCCCATCGGTACCCGCCCTTCCTCCTGCAGCTGGCTCCCTGCTCTGAGCCCGGGGGTGTGCGAGAGGACCAGGCACCAAGGCTTGCTGGGGAGACGGTGACAGAGCACCAAAGGGATCCCCCCTTTCCTGGCCACAGGCCCCTCCAGGTGACAGCTCTGAGGCCTGGGTTACCCTGAATCATACAGCTTTCCTAGGGGCTGAAGGATGCAAAGGGCTGTTGGGTGGGGGAAAGACTTGCAAACCACAGTGGTAGAGGTGAAAAGGACAAAACAAAAGCGTAGAGTTGTAAAATCAGTCAAAATCCATGACTTGCTGCTATAGTAGACCTCAGACATTCTAACAGCATAGTCCTACAACAAAACCTGTTCCTGAATCAACAGAATAAAAACCCCAGACAAGCCTTGCTATTTCATTTGCTGCACCTCCACTGATTAGACTCAATACACAGAACTGAAACGAAGAGGAAAATCAGCCTGCCCACATACTGGAGTAGGAGACAGAGAAAAATAGCAGAAATTAATATAGAGTACTCTCACTATAGGAAAAATTCATGCTACACTTGATCAGAAATCTTTTCTCTACAAATTAATGCTTTACCCAGCTGGAAAAAAACAAAAGGGCCTGAGCAGGCACCAAGCTTTCTGGACATCCCCGGGAGCTCTGGGGTCTCCAAAAGACCGAGAGGTCGCACTAAATGAACACCAGTTAGAGCCACTGAGGAGAGGAGCAGGGAGAGCAGGTAACAGAACTATCTGGACACACAGGGACTCTTCTATTTTGGCTCACAAATTCTCCCTCCTGATGTCACGTGGCTACTTGTGTAGCTCAAAGAACAAGTTAACTGACACAATGCAAACTGAAATTATTAAAAATTATTAAAAGTGAAATTATTAAAAGTAGCAACAGTTGAAAAATGATGATTTGCTTGTTTTCTTTTTTAAACAGGAAATGCAATATCAGTGATGATAAATTTATAAGGGCTACCCAGCCAGCCATTTAAAAAATGTTGAGTCTTTGACTAAAACATGCACTTCAGGCCTTAAAAAAATAATTGTCATACTCAGAATTCATGACAACTCTTTTTTCCAAATATTTTGCTTTAATTGCAAAGTTTAAAAGGAATTTTCTCTCATACAATTTTTGATGTCTGTCAACCCACGAAACACCTCAACTAGCGTTAGGAAGAATTTTCCCGTTTACAGCATCACATTACAGTATGTGTACTCTATCGATATTTTATGACTTATAATAAAGCATTTGCCCTTTGTCACTGTCAAAAATAAGATAATTACTGCAGCTACCAATTCAGCCTGTCCTGCTGTATGGTTGTCTGGTGTATTTTAGAAGATGAACTTTTGTTTTAATATTTTTAACTTGAACTGCACAACGGATGCAGTTAAAAAAGAATACTTCATATACAGCTGGAAAAGATATTCCCAAATTCCAAGTTAAAAAAAAAAAAATGAAGACTTAGAAAGAAAAGCTGGAAGATGAAGACCTATTTAAAAATTAAAACCAGTGGTGATGCACAGAATGTGCCAACCAAACACCTGATCAGCATTATTCTTTAGGACATCTCACTCCCTTTTTAAGTAACATCTTTGAGTCAAGTTTCTTTTTCAAGTCCACGATTTCCTAAAACCTCTGTCCCCATTCAGGCTGTACGACCTAAGAAACAGCTTCAATATCCTTTTTCTCCTTTGAAGGGCCATGCATATTTTGCCAGGAAGAGGAAAAGTAGGAATGCAATCGCATTTGTGCTGATGCTAAATGTTAATAGTTTTGCCTAAATGTCTGCTAATAGCACTGCTAGAATTAGCTAGACTAGTAGTGCATGCCTAATGTGTTGTTTTTGTTGTTGCTGCCTTAGCTGTTTTCTCCTTTTTTCCCCTCAGAAACAAAAATAAAGGCATTTTTAGTAAAATGTTTCCATACATCTGCAGCCTGTACAGCAGCCGTGCCACCATCGTGTAGCTCTGACATAGCATCACTGGGATTACAAATCCCAACATTCTACTGTTCCTTTCAATTAAACATGAAAAGTTTAATGTTTTTGTAAATTAAACATGAAGCCCTGACTTTGGCAGCCAAAATATGTCCTGCTATCACCTCTTCCAATTCCTCCAGGTCACTTCTTTTCTTAGCTCCATGCAGTCATAGGCGGATGCTCTTTTATTGGCGTGTACTTTCAGAATGTTGTGGGAGAACAAGGCCTTTGAAAACATTTTCTACAGGCCAAAACATTTAATAAATATGCATTACACTCCCAGAGCTCCAATTTGCTTAGAATCGCAAAGCCATTTACACATGTAAAAGATTTTCAAAATAAACAGTTCTAAGTGGCTTAATTGAACAATTGTATTTTTAAAACTGAATAATCTGGGAAAATCAGATAATACTGTACTATGAAAAAGATCTGATTTACCAATTTGTTTTTGCAGCCACTGTACAAATGCACCATTTCATCCAAGTCTTCTATTCTTTCAAAATATAACTTATGTAAAAGTATCTTAAAATACAACTCCTTCCTTTTTTATCTAATATCTAATTGTCAGTTGACTGAGCCACCTGGAAATACTTTATTGTTATATTTCTAACTGTTAGTGTAGTGGAGAACAGATACCCATTCCTTCCACTTCTGTTCAAAGTGTGTAAAAATGCTGCATTCTGACTTTAGGCTGCAGACAGAACATTTACTACTCATTCAAAACACACACTGAGGAGAGAAAAAGCCAGTAGTTGCTCAGGTCCAAGAAACTTTCAAATCTTTAATTAGAAAATCTGGTCCAGAGTCTAACTATGATAATATTAAGTGAAAAAACCCAAAATCAAATCTACAAGTCTTTTCATCTATGCCAACGGAAACACACAACTGTAAAGGAAAAATAGAAATCAAGTCTCTGATTATATTACCTTTCAGAAAATTTGTTAGCATGTTATTAGCAAAATGTTTATTTGTTAATTATAGTTTTAATTAAGATACAACAATAAATTATCTTTGCCACATTTCTGCAGCTATTTACCACCCCTGAGACTTAGATATCTCATTCTGTACCTGTAAAGCTGACTGAAGTAAATTACAGCTATACCATGTGAGCACTTTCCTCACACAAAATCTTTCTTAAACTTGGAAGGAGGAATGTGATGTTCCTCCAGATGCCTCTGCAAACCACCACTGAATAAATGTAACCATTCCCATTCTACTAAAGAATGCCTCCAACCTGATTTTCAAGAAGGAAACCACTAATTTTTCAATATTATTATTATTTTTTTTAACTGATTGCTACACTGTTTGCATAATCTAGAGTCTTGCTAATGCCAGTCAGAATTAGAGAGTTGGCATGACTGGGAAGGAAAAGCTTGTACATAACAGATGCATTTGCTCTCTGTCTTTTGTGTCACCTGTTTTCCTCATCCCAGTAACCTGAAATTATCCTTTACAATAAGTAAGAGGACATCATGTGCAGCTTTTCTGCAAAATAAAGCATGTTCAGCCATACCAGTAAGGCAGGAATGTCTCAAAAGTCTAGATGTAGGAAGATCTTTCCAAGATGAACCGCAATGAAACAGGGCTCGTCTGTGAGCCATAAGTTTATGGCACAACTTCTGATTTAAGTTTGGTAGCACTGCCTTCCTGACCTCTTATGGAAAAACACAGCCAATAAAAGCCACAGGAATACCTCTCCATATCCCACCTGTCCATACCACCTTCCTTTTCAGGAGTCAGAAAGCACAAAGTAATGCAAACGAAAACGTGAATATCTGAAAGGCAATTATTGGTTGGATGATGAAAGCTATGAGTCAATCCAGCGTCAAATACATCAAACCTGTTTTCTGTGGGTCAAGGACACAACAATACAATCGCACTCATGGAACCATATTACAAGAGTTGCTTTTTTTGTGTGTGGGTGGGTCATATTATTTGTAGTTTCTCATTACCTAACAATTATCTGGGGTTTTGTGGTCAAAACATAACAAGGCCAGTACATATCTGCCAGAAAACCTGCCAACAGAAGCACGTTCTATAAACAAACCAGCAATGACTCAGTTTCACACCAGTGATGAGGTCGCTGCTCTGCTGACACACACTGAACTTGCTCATGCTGTGCACCAGAAGTCTTAAAAAACCACGAAGGGATACATGTGTGCAAAATGAAAAACAACCTATTTAGACTGGATTTAATTAGTATTTCCACACAATTACTAACAAATTAATGCTAGATAGAAGTATTGATTTTGTAGTTTAGTCACAGCTCTTGGAAATGCACAGGAATAAAGAAATTGTACCATATGACTCAAAAGCATAAAGTTCATCCAACTGATGAGGTTTCATAGTTTTCCAACCAACTCTACCCAGGAAGGAAAATTTCTTTTCTTCTCCTGTTTAAAAAAGAAAACTGTTTTTCTTCTCTTCAGCTGAAGAATTGCAGTAGAATGGTACTTTAGTTTAAAGGTACCAAGGCTGTTTCTGCCTTAAAAATTCTTTTGAGTGCTGCTATTTCTGTATCCCTCTGGTATGTACACTTTGCTACCTTAGTTTTGTATAAAAAAGAAAAAAGACTAGGTCAAGGATGCAAAACCACCCCATAGCAGAAATAAGAGCAGATCTGACCATTTTTATCTTTTTAGTGTTGTGTTGTTATTAACTTCATAATTTATCCTAATGATAGTTTGAAACTAGTATCACACTATGCCATAATGACAACTTTTACTTCATAAATACACATACATACACATATATATGTACACACTAGGAAAAAAATAGCTGAACAATATCCTGGAAAAAATGTGTGTTTGTAGAACAATAGCAATTGGCAGCAAATAACTTGTTATCGTGTTACATCAAATTTTCAAAGGATGCACATAATATCATTATTTCTGCAGCCATGTTATTTGATTTCTTCATATAGTTGAGAAAAACCACACATTTAGAATGTCTTACACTCAAAACGGGACTCTTAGCTGGTCAGAGGTATTATTAAACATGTTCGAAGCTGTAAACCAGAGAAAGA
>WEIT01033491.1:1517-76786 GCA_013389985.1 Dryoscopus gambensis
CTCTTTCATCATTTTTTTGCAGGATGCAAGAGATTTGGAGAGATATATTTACACTTAGCCATTCCTGACAACAGAGAATTGTTACACTTCAACAGTATGCTGTTCAAACCAGAGCCTTCTTAGGCAAAGAAGGAGTTTATACCCTTGTATACTCTGCTACAAAAATATTAATGTACTGAGGATGTTTTTAAGTTTGGTGATGCATATGAGAAAATACGTGGCATCTTCAGATAGAGAAAATGTCTCTCATTGGGCGCTTCTTTTTGGGGGTAGTCTGAAACTGCAAATTACTGCCACAGTAACCCAGGGAATGCTCCAAAATAGCAAGGAAACTAAAGCAAAGGCACGCAGATGTTTGTTATTTTGATTGACCTTTACATCTCCTACTCTATCTAAATTGAAGAACAAACCCATACGAAATCATTACAAATTCTCTGTAATACATGGTTTAAGCCCCTCTTGATAGGATAACCTGTAAAACAGAGGAGGAAGCAGTAAAAAAAGATTGCTTTTAATCCAATAGAATCTTCAGGGGCTACAACTGGAGTTGGGAGCTAAAAAAGGCTGAGTTGATGATCTTAGGTCCAGGTGGGACTGACAGCTAAAGGAAAAGTGCCAGAAGAGCCAAGGAAGACTTTGGCTGCAATTAAGAGAATTTACAATCACATTTTATGCTGTTTGGGGCCCAAACCTAGGATGTTAGTGAATATCAATAGGTAATTACCAGCAAGGCTCTGACCACTGCAGTAATAAGTGATGTCAGGATAAATATATAATAATAAATTCAGTCCTCATAATCTTCCTCTTTGTTTGGTTGATCTATTTTTAGTAACTTACGTCATTTGAAGGTTTACTGGAGTAATGCATACTTAAGCATTTAATTGCTAATCCTAAAATTAGCGATAAATTCTGTCCTATTCCTTTTTGTAGAACACCCATGAACATTAATCAGAGTTATCTTATAAAAGGATCAAAGGCCACAACTTTGTCATTACAGACTGTAACAGCCCTGCTGGCTGATGGAAAAATAGGTTTATGAAGTAGAGCAAGTAGAAAGGCACATGTAAAAGTCAGTATAACAAAATAAAAGGAGTGGCCAGATTTGTTAAGAGGGGAGAGGAAAAGACAGACTGTGGCCGCCACTTAACCTTAATGATATCCAGATTTATAATTCTTTCTGGATTTCTGATAATCTGAACAAGCCACTGCACCTTAATAGTGCTGATGACACATTAATCTATATAACTACTCTGAATTTTGTATGTGCAAGCAGATCAGTTAGATGTCACAATAATGATCAATATGTTGCATTGACAATGGGTTTGTCATTGTAGTGTCTAAGAATCACTCAAGTGCTATTATAATTACACTCAAACTGAAGTGCAAATGTGGGGTTGTAACTTATTTCTTGTACATATGTTCACATTAATTTGATTGTGACTGCTGGGCTGGTTTAGCCCCAGCCAGCAAACAGGTACAACACAGCCACTGTCTCACTCCACTCCCTATCCCATGAGATGCGGAAGAGAATGAGGAAAAATGTGAAACTCATTGGTTCACATAAGATCAGGTTAATAATTGAAACAAAGTAAAATATACTCATAATACTAATAATGCTAATGATAAAAACAATAACAATAATAATAAAGAAAAGGAGAGAGAGAGGTGTTTAAAACCCAAGAGAAACAAGTGATGCCTGGCACAATTGCTCACCACCTGCTGACTGATGCCCAGCCAGTCATCAAAAACTGATCGGCAGCTTCCAGCCAACTCCCTTCAGTTTGTATTGTGGACAAGATGTTCTATGGTATGGAATATCCCTCTGGCCTGTTTGGATCAGCCGTCCCAACTGTGCTCCATGCTGGCTTCTTGTGCAGCTCCTCACTGGCAGACCAGGGGAAATTGGATAGTCTGTAACTTATGGTAAGCTCTGCATAGCACCATCAGTATTACACTCATCAGGGTGTTATCAACATTATTCTCATACTGAATCCAAACCACAGCACTGGACCAACTACTAAGAAAACAAACTCTATCCCAGCCAACACCAGGGCAATTGCCTAAGAGAGAGGTGATATTCTGTCTCCTCGTGGTGCAGAATTAAATAACTGTAGTTGTTGTAGTTGACCCTAAATAAATAGCTGTAATTGACAAATAATAATAAATAACTGTAATTGACACCACCTGAAGAACTGAGTTCTGGAAGCTCTATTTCCATTTGGTTTATTTTCTGTATTCAAAGCCAGTAAATTTGATCTTTACTTATTTATTTCATTTATTTTACAGCTTGTCACAATAATTCTTCAGAGTGATAATTCTCCAGATATAATACTCAGTATCATACTTAATTCTTGACTTCTCAAAGAAGCAAAAACTATTTTTGAAGCAACTTTTAAAAGTTCTTGAACTGTACTCTTACAGGGTATAGAATATAAAAAGCAAGAATTAAACCCACAAGATACATTAAAAGAATTACACTGGTGCACTGGAATGGCATAAATTATTAAGGACAGAGCTTCTGTGTTAGATTTATGCAGTTGAGAAGAGAAAACTTGGGAAAAGCATGTATTGAAATATTCAATATTCCACAAAGTGTAAATTGAAAATGAAAACTACACCATGGAAAATACTACTTTGAATGTTAATTGTAGCACAAGAATAAAGAGGAGTTGGAGGATGATAGTGTCTTTGTTCTGTGCAGGATTTATTTGCTCAGACTCACCACTAATATCAGTGGAAAGCCTTTGTCTGGACTATTATGAACTCTGCTCAAAATGAATGTCAGGAAGAGTGGCACTGCAGGATACCTAGGCATCAACCTGTGGAACACTTTGAATGCCACATAATCACTAGGTATTATTCAAAACCCAAATATATGCTGAGAACCCAGTTAAAACACTCTCATTCTTTCTCATTAGCTTTCTATGAGCCTGAATATTCCCAGCATAAAATAAATAAGAATACTTTGGGGAAAGCAAATAGTTTTTCAGTGTTGTCAAAAGTGTCACAATCAACTTGGGCTGTCAACTACAATTTAAAAAACCCAAATGTATCTTACAGAATGACATTTACTCCAGTTATCTCCCCCCTGTATGAGCCATCAGCTCTCATGAATATCTGGAAAGCCTCATGTCCATACCAAGGCACTATGCTGCCCAGATTGGATGACAATGTTATAACAGCTGGTTTGACATGATAGTTGCTCTTTATTGTACTGGAGAAGTGAAGATATATAGTAGCTGTCATGGGGTGTATAAATATTTTACAAATAATGAACCAACACACCAAGTCCTTACTCAATTATTATTTGGGCGAAATTATTTTGTTCTCATAAATAAAGCTGGATTTGGCCTCAAAGCACTTATTCTACAGAACTGTTATTAGAAAACAATCACTGCAAATGCAATTATTTTCAGGACAGCACAGCAAAGAATGGCCTATTCCCCAAGCAGAGATCAAACCAAATAATTAGGAAAAAACCCCAAAGAACACTCCGGAATGATTTGGTGAGTAATCAAAAGTAACAGAAAACACAATCCATGCCAGTGTATATTATTCCACTTCAAACACAATAGCAAAATGAAATGCAAAAGCAAAGAAAAGGCAGACGGGGACATGTGAGTTGTGTCTTATTGTCAATCTGTATAAGAAATCACTGGTAAAAGGCAGAATATGTAAATACATATCTTTTAAAAGCTGAAAGAATGAAAGGGGAAATGGCATGGCAATCCATGGGCTGTTTCTGTCAGCATACAATTTTCATAAATATATGGTCTATGTAATCTGCTTTTGTGGAATTTTCTTTTCCAAATTTGGCTGTGACAAATGCTTAAATCAATTTATATCAGGCCACAAGGATTCTGTGAACAATTGATTCTTATTGGAAATCCCTCTGTCGTAAGTAGTTATTCTTAAAAACATTTACTCATTGCAGTATTCTCCACTGGGTCCTCCCTACCAGTTTATTAAGGGCCAGTCTTAATAAGCAGTTACCATAAAGTTACCATAAATACCTACTTTAAATGTCAGACACGGAAAATGGCTAATGACTAAGATATCACTGTGTGTGAACACTTAAAAAAAGCTACTTGTCACACTGAGACCTGGCCAAAACACAGTTTTGGGATTTGCTGTAAATTTCCTCCTCTTTCATTTGGTTTGAGTCCCAGCTGAGCACCTGGAAGGGTGGATAACCACTGAAGCTGAAGAGTTGTGTTTTTAGAGAAATGAATTAGACACCATGAAAGCGATGACTAAAGGAGAAAAGAAAATGTGCCCCTTACGGGTATGCTGCTCTGGGAAAACCTCCTCTGGGTGTAACAGGTTCAGACAGCAGAGTCTGCAAGTGCCCCCTGTGGAAGGGGAGGATAGAAACTGCCTAGGATGCACATAATGGGTCCAGCTAGCTCTGACCCAGGTGTGAGAGATGCCGGGGCAAGGACATCACCAAGAGTCACCAAGGGACTGCAGCCATTGGTGACCCACAACAGAGTAGAGGAAAGCAAGTAAGAAGCAGAAGTTAGCAGAAAGAAACCATCAAGCATGGAGCAGCAAGCCAAAACCATCATGCACACAGTCCAAACAATCTGCACTCCCTACCTCTTCACAGAAGGCATTGGGAAAGTCTGAGTGTAACCACAGCAAAAATAAGGGAATTTGACATGAGGATGAGAGAAGAGCATTTGGCTGAAGCTGAGCCTGGGAAAGAAAAGCGTTCTATTTAAATGTTTGATTGTATTATTTATTTCTGGGGTTTTTTTAATGCCAAAAGAAGTGATCAGAAGCTTGTGTTAATTAAAGACAATAATTGGGTTATTGCATCAAAAAGATTAAAGTACAAATTGCACAAGACAAGGCAGTTTTGCCTGCAGTGGCTGCCAGTAGCAGCAGCAGGACCAGCAATACTCAGTACTGTAACCAAGTATGCACCTACAGCATGAAAAGCTCATACAGAGAGTGCCTGCTGTCACCTGCCAAGCTGAGTCTCCTCTGCAGGGTAAGCAAACTTGGAGGTTAATGCTTAGGAACGAGGGCTTAAGACCAACACAAGGCTGGGTCTTAGTGTGCCAGAAAGGAATAAGTCACTGGGAGGAAAGCACTCGGGAATTTGGCTGGCTGCCTTTGCATCTATGGAAAACAAAAAGGTGTGAGGTGCAACCTTTGCTTCTGGAAAAAGATACTGCAGCAGTAGCCCCAACGCCAAATATTTAAACTCCATTTACTGATGACAGAAATGCATTGCAAACCGATCTATCTCTTTAAGACAGTGGCATAGATAAAACCATCAGCAGGACTGTGCCATCTTTGCTACACTGCACTCCTATCTTTCAATGACATGTTTTTCTGTGACAGCAAGGCAGCAGACTTGGTGACCGAGGATCCCTCTTCTAATCCTGCTTGTTCTATGCCTGTGATCAGGTTGCTTTCATTGGCAACCATATACTCATTCCTCTTAGAGTAAAATTATCACTCAGAAAGAACTGAGTAATAGGACAGAAATCTGCTTCAGGATAAATTTCGATCTTTCTTAAGTATCTATCGGAACAAAGAAAAGTTATCCAAGGTAATGCATATTTCTTCTCCTTGAGGTGCTTTTTGGAGCTGGGGTCTTGCTGCATTCCTGCGTTTTCATGTACCTGGCAAATTCCCATGGTAATGCCCTCCAAGAAATCCTTCTCTGTGTGATTATAAAAGCAAGTGCCAGCCTCCAAGGGAGCAGCCAGCTCCCTGTCACAAGCTGACTGACATCAGTGACAGGGTAGTATGGAAGTGATAAAAATGGGAATAACCAAATTAGTGTTTAAGGCCACTTTACATGGTGTCAGCTAACTTTCTTTGAGTGGGAGGTATGAATGTTCCAGGGAACAAGTAATACTTTCAGCATTTCGCCCAAAGATTTAGTAGACCTATGTGAATCGCCTTAGCCTTATCCCAAAGATTAGGTTAGCCAGCTGTTATCAAAGGCTGACACTGACAAAGTCAAGTGCACATGGGTTTTGGACACAGTGAAGCAATGCTGGAAATAACCAGGTTATTTTAAGCATTTCCATAAGAGTGAGAAGTTTGCAAGTATGAAACACAGGTCCACTGCTCTGAACTCTATTTGATGGCAGTTTGGATGCCAAAACAAATCCATGGATTCCTGACTACCTTGGACCTTGGATGTTTTTCAAGGCACTTTTTCCCCGCAAGCCCCATTCTCACTGCACTATTCTTACTGACAGATGCTAGACTTAATATCTGAGGGGAAAACGGGGAAAGTGTTACCAGAAAGAGCTGGAACTGTTCCTGTAATATTGTAAAGGTCCAGACTACTGAATTCTACTTGCTTCTGTGCATGTCTACATGATGATTATGTCTCACTCTTTCTCTCCATAGCATTCTCTCACCAGCCTGCCTAATTCGTAAATTTCTAATTGACTTCTCATTGTACCAGTATATCTGAATTATCACCCTGTATTTCTGAACTGCCACTCTAAATCTGCAAGTGCAACCTAAAAGACTGGCTTCCCATATGAAAACATGTAGCACAGTATTCCTTATAAGAAGTAAATAATAGGTTTTTAGGTTTCAGTCTTGGATACAAGGAGATATGATCTATTATGACAGAGATTTAATTTTCACTACTATCAATTAAAAGCACCACTATTAATAAATCAGGGATGAAGAGTCTTAATAAACACTAAGATAAAAAACGACTTATCATGTCTTTCATTTTGATGTATGTACTTAATATTCTCTTTCATCACTGCAAGAAGATAGTGATCTTGCCAAAAGCTAGAGCAGCAAGAGGGAGTGGGACTGATAAAGAGCCACTGTTCTCCAGTTAACTGAGGAGTTTCTTTAGCTGCAAGATGTTATTAAAACTTGAGCTTCTAAAAAAATTTAATCTAGGTGCGTCTTGGGGACAGGCAGCAAACACTGAGAAGTGGGCTGTTGTTCTTCCTCTGTAATTCCCACAGCTAAAATAAGCAAAACCAATTAGATCTCTCAGGCAAAAATGTCAGCAGAGATTGCTGTGGTGAGCTCCATGGCTGACTTAGCAATGCTGATGGCATGGTGAGAGCCTGGCAGTGCAGAGACTCAGCTTTAGCTTGAAGCAAAAAAAAACAAAACAAAAAAAAAAAAACAAAACAAAACAAAAAAAACCTGGTAAAATTCATCAAAAAAGGTACCTTTGGGGAATGGATGACCGGAGAGAATGGATGAGGTTTCTGGCTGAAGCCTGCTTTGGTAATGACCATGCAACTTTATTATCCAGATGTTTCACATGATCTACGGGGTTCATATTGTGTTCAAACTTCTATGCAAGCTGTAAATAAACAGAGAAACTCTGAATAATTGATTGGTTTGATCTTCATAGCAGAAGCTCTGATTCTTCAACTTAACAGTTTTCTTCTCTTAAATGTTCTCCTCTATAATAGGATATATGCAACAATTGCTCTTATGGTGATTATAACTTCACAGTACTGACACCACAATTGTGATTGAAAATGCACTTTCAAGTCCCTAATTTCAAACACTTCTGTCATAAGGAAAAATACATCCAATCTTGTAAAACAAAATTTTATTTTTATTTACCACTTTTTAAATATCACAGCTTGACCAGCCTGCTGTCAGGGAGAAACGAGGGGTGGCTGCTCCCAAAGAACAAAGGAGCTGAGGCTGAAAAGCCAGCTAGCATGGTAGGAGCCTTCTGCAGTATCCAAGAGAGGTGAGCATGCCAGGCCTCAAGAGAGCAGCCAGCTTGGACCAAGAGCTTGGATATCAGACTGGATGTGGTGATGAGGCAGATACTGGCTCAATCTAGGAAGTCAATCAAAAGACTGAGATCAGGTCCGATGAAAACAAATGGAGTAAGACAGACAGTTATCTCCTAGGCAAGTCCACAGTGACAAGAAAATCCTAGATCAAGCCCATGGGTCAGAGTCCAGATCAGCAGGTCCCATGGTCAGGCAGAAGAATGGCTGTGGCTGAGCTGGAGACCAGTGCTTCTTTGACACAGTGGGAAGAGAATGGCTGCTGAGGGCTGAACAAAACCAGCTCCTGCGCCAGGAGCAAGGGTGGGGATGAAAGCCCCAGGTGAGGTTGGTTGGGGTCCAATAAGGCATATTAATGACCTCAAGGCCCAGACAGAAGTTTCATCATGCCCTCAAACAAACACCAAAATCAATGCTACAAGCATTGTCTTTCACATTTGTATTTTTCCAACATACATCAAAACAAATACAAATAATCTCCTTTAAAAGCCTACTTCCTCTACAAGGAATTTTTCAGTCTGTCACACATTTATTTAACTTACTGTGTTTTATTTATATTTATTATTTTATTCATTCTGTAATGTCATTTATCTATTAACCAATAATAGATAAAGATAAAAGATTATAGTGCAACTGGGCAGGAATCATCTTAGTGCAACTGAGCAGGAATTATCTTCCATTATGATTCTTTGACTCCCATGATTATCTATCTGAAACCAGCAGAACTAATAAAGATATTGACATCCAGCAATTCAACTACTGCACATCAGTGCACATCTGCTCCAATCCAAATAGGAATCTTCAAATCAGGCATCACAGCAGTTGTACAGATTCCAGATCAGGTATGAAACCAAACTGACCGCTTTGGTGTGTTATAGCTCTACTACTTCCAGCTGTAGTCTGAAGATCCCTACATCATCATAGAGACGTATTCCACTGAGCCTTGCTGTTGCTGCGACCCCCTGCTCATTCCCCGGTCAGCAGCGGCAGGGGGCTGTGAGGGCAACACAGTCCTCTGTGGGTCCTTGGAAGAAGCGGGGTGCAGCAGCTTATCGGGGCTTCCAGAGTGTCTCTGGGCTATGCATCCGCAGGCAGCAGCAAGCCGTGAGAGAAACACAGTATCGCCCTTGATGGTGAAGTCAGGAGGAGTTTATTTCAGGTCCAGCGCTGGCAAGGGGCGGGAAGGGGGGAAAGGAGAGGGAAGCGGGAAGGAGAGGGGGAAGATCCAAAGCAGAAAAAGAGACCTCGTGCTTCTGGGCACTCCCTTATCACAGTTTCAAAGGGCCCTCCGGTACAATACTTGAGCCAATGAAAGTCTCATAGGGGAGGGATCACAGGCAGGGCCGCAACCCAGGAACACACCATACATTTCAGAAGGGGGAAACAGGACGAACCACTTTAAAGGAAAATGCACAACCACACCTTGCTTGGAGGGAAAAACACCAGGAGGGTTTTTTTGCCTTCTCTGGCTTTGTTTTGAATACTGAGTTTGTTCATCCACTGTGAACACCATCTAAAATTCAATGCTTTTCCAATCAACATCTTTGGTTACAATGAATTTAAATTAAGCTGTTTTTCATAAGAGACTTAGCTCTCTATGATATACTTTCTGCAAAAAGCATGTCATCCAGACAGAGCCTGTAGAGGCTTGTATTTCATATATAGTGATTACAAGTACAGAAATCTAAATATTTTAATGTATTAGTCTTTAATGGCTAGGAGGCATGGCATTATATCCAATGCCATCTCCACAGCTAAAAGATATCACCTAATTTTTGTGGAACAGAAAGAGAAGAGACGAAAAATCTGTTTTAGCTTAATGTTAGCAATGATAAATACTGTCCTTCAGGATGCAATTGAATGTTTATCTTTCTGCATTTGCTTGAGGCAAGATGACTGGGTGAGTCACAGCACTAGAAAGGATGAGTTTGGGATTTGTGGAGATGTTTGATCTTTGATGGGAACTTTTGTCAGTCCAATGTTATAGTCTTTTTCTTTTTAGCTGCATCATGTGCAACCAGGTGCAACCAATTCAGATAAGCCTGCTGTCATAAGTTTAAGTGTAAATATATTAAAAATTGAATAGCTGAAAAGTGAAAATTAAAGGCATAAAAGTTAGTCTTCATATGTACAAGACGGTTTGAGTTGCAGCTCCCAGAGGAAAAACAGCTCTAAGTCTCAAACTTAGACAGGAATATTTAGTGGTTTGTTTTAGCTTCAATTGTAAGTATATTTCTTATGAAAGAGAAAAGTCTAATACATCAGTGACGAACTGCTGCACAGATGCATCTTCCTTCCACCGTGCTGAGTTTTACACCAGGATAACTCCATTTATTTACAGTAAATTTCTTACTGAAAATGATGGTTAAAACTCATAAAAATAAATTGCCTAACATCTTCTGTTAAAAAATATTTTGGGGGTATTTTCTGGAGAAACTCCTCCTGTTGACATTAGTCAGATCTTTCTAAACCATCTGGGCTCAGGAGACACCCTGTAAAATTCTTTTCCGGTTTAGCTGGCACTTAATATTAAAAAAAAAATCCAGTTCTCATATTTGAATTGTGATTTCATCTCTTGCCAAAGAGTAGATGGACATAAACATTCCAGTCTCACTGAGGGTCCTCAAAGCCACCAAACGAAGCTCACCTCAGGTGAGGCAGCAGAGCAGTGCACCAGGCATGCTCTTCAGGGAGAAGGTGGCTCAGCAGCCCAGCGTGGGGCAGGGTGACAGCTCTTCCTTGGGTTAGTTCTTTGCATCAGGTGGCAGCAGTTTATTTGGAAGTTCCTACACTGATATGCCCTGATGTGTTGCTAGGCTTCGTATTGCCTCTTACTAAAACAGTGGAGGAAAATATGCTCAACTCATACCCTCACAGCAAAACAACTCCTCAGCATAAGTTGCCAAATCAAAAATTTGGAAAACAGAAAATGCCAAACATAGTTTTCATGCTGCTTTTACACTTTCCATATCTATGCACCATCTTAATTGTTTTGTAACATCCCATGTTTCCAAAAACACCTACTTTATGCAACACATATCAGGGAATTCATTTGTAATTATGCACTGAATGTTGCTATTAGGAAGTTTGCTGAAAGCAAAGTAAAAGGCTTGGGAAAGCAAAGAAAGGCACTGGTGTTAAAATAGGTGTCCTGATATTAAAATTAACTGTATTTTCTCCATGTCTTTGCCATTTGCAGACTATTGAAAAAACTAAAATTACAGCAAAATATGAAAAGCCAGAAAAAGCTCTGGGTTTCTCTGTGGCTGTACTCAGCTCAGGATCAGTAGGAGTGACTGGGAACAGAGCTGACCATTTCCTATTGCAGCACACACCCACCATACGGCTGTTCAGAGTCTCTGACCATAGACAGGCACAGATGAGGTGAAGCAGCAAAGAGCTGTCAAAGGGAAGGCTCTGTCATTATTCCACAGGAGCAATAACAAATCTGAGAGACCAGAGCACGCTGTGCGGCACCTCACAAACTGGTTCTTACACTCCATTTGAATACACTGAGAGGCTTTGGAGAACATCATGCCTCATTTCTAGCATGCACAATTGTTTACAACTCGGTGCTGAGTAGTATTAAATGGAAAAGTTTGTTTGCCCCTGGACCTCATCCCAACATGAAGCTGAAACTTGGCTACTGCAGACACCAAAACCCATGAGCTGGGATCATTCCAAAGCTACAGGAAGTCATCATCATCTGAAGTAGTGAAGATAAGACCCTTTAATCTTCGTTTACTCTTTATAAATGTGGATTTTTATTAACACAGTTAATGGTCATGAAACTAGGACATCTATGAGTGGACCCTCAAAGGACATGTGGAACAGAGCGGGCTTTGAAACAGACAAGTCATCCCAGTGTGGGACAAGGGCAGAGCACACCAGAAGAATGCACTGTGGTTGCAGGTAGCACATCAGTCCGCATTACCTTCCCGTACTTGGTGTTACATAGGAAGAGAGAACATAAGTGAAAGGCATTGGGAGACAAAAGAGAAACAGCAAAAGAAGGAAGTGGAACACTGATGAAGAACAGAATAAGAAGATGTAAAAGTGACAGAGACTCTATTTGATTTCCCCTCTCTTTCATCAATCAGAAAAAATCCCTTGTCATTTTCATGTATAGGTTCTGATTTGTTACCTGTTCGTAATTTTGACTTTGTTCCTGCTTTCCCCACTGTGAAAAAGCAAAAGTCGCAACACTGTTAGAACACAACATCAAACTGGGTCCAAAATAAGATCAAAGACCCACTGAATGGATTCTTGTAGTATCAGAATAAAACCATATCCTTGGCTGGAAAATGCTTCAGCCTGAGTGATCCCACTGGATCATTTGTATAAATGAGTGTTTGTCATTGCCTACAAAATTTCACATATTGTCCTTATTGAAACCTGTAAAATATACACATTACGCTACAGATAGAAAAGCAGACCAAAAAACCAAAAACCAAAACAAAAAACCCCAATCCAAACAAAACAACAACCAACCAACAAGAAACCAAGCAAACCTGTGTATCTTGTGTAAATTTACATAATTCCACACAGACTTCACTTCTTAACTGTATTAATTAGCACTAGTTACAGATCAACCTGTGTTGCGGTGTGTGGTTTCTTGTGATGGTGGGGCAAGCCGCAGACCTTCCCAGAGAGCGTTGTGGGGCTTTCTTGGGGAGAGCAGCTGTCCCACTTCCCGTAGCCCCTTCCGGGCTGCCCCGCATGGCTCCAGCTGGCTCTCAGCTTCCACAACATGGTAGTGGTAAAGGAGGCGAGAAGGCTCCCAGCGTGGGGACCTCAGAGGATGTTTTATTCACGTGGTCCCAAGGGCAGAGAGAGCCACATGGCGACAAGCTGGATCCCGAAGGCAGGGAGGAAGTCACATGGCATGGGGCTGGGTTTTATCTGGGTATGAGGGAGGCAGAGAGAGCACAGGGACCAATGGTCTCAGGGCACAGGGGCGGTGCATGGGCGGAGTTGGGGTATTGGGACCAACAGGGAGAACTCAAGGAAGTGACAAGGACTAGGGGCGGGGAAGGGATAAGAATGTGGGGAGGGGAGGCAATTTAGTAGGATAAGAAGCGGGAAAATACAGCATCACAAACCTGAGACCTTTCTACCTGAAGCTTACAGATGAAAATCCTCATTCTGCATTTCTTGCATTCCTGAAATTCACATTCAATTAAGAATTTATGAAAGGAAGGCTTAAAGTCTAAATGGAACCATTAATTCTCTCTTGTGCTAACAGATCCTAGCAGATTAGAGAGAAAGGAAACAAGACAAGGAACAAAAGGACGGTTTTTTTTTTTTGTGGAATATAAATTATCTTTGGCTATACACTCCTTGGGAGGTGGAAAAGGCCATCATTGATTGTTTGTTAAAGAATGTGCGGAACAAAGACTAATGATAAAACCCTGTAGTTTTTTCTAATATTAAATCATCAATATTATGTAACCTGAACAGCAGCTCAGAGAGAGAACTATATGCCCAAAGTCTTCTGTAATTTTTATAACTGCATTAACTGTCCTAAAAAGGGAAATTGTTATCTCCCCTCTCCTGGTTTTCAGCTAGGGTAGAATTAATTTCTTCTCAGTAGCTGTCACAGTGCTGTGTTTTGGATTTGGAATGAGAATGCTGTTGATAACACACTGTTGGTTTGGGGTTTTTGCTAAGTCTTGTTTATCCAAATTTGAGGACTTTTTTCCCTTGTCTCATGCTCTGCCAGTGAGGAGGGAGCATAGCTGGGACAGGTGACCCTAACCAAAGGGATACTCCACACCATAGAACAGAATGCCTAGTATATGAACTAGGGAGAGTTACCTGGAAGAGGCCAATCTGTGTTTGGGAAAGGGGGTCTGACACTGGTCAGCAGGTGCTGTGCAACTGTATTGTGCAGCACCTGGTTTCTTCCTTTTATTATCATCATTATTATTATTTACCATCATTATTATATTTTCCCTTATTTTTCATTGTTAAACTGTCCTTGTCTCAATGTACAGGTTGAACTTTGATTCTCCTCCCAATTCCACCAGGGTGGGGGTGGAAGAAAAGGAATATTGGACAAGCAGCTGTGTGATGTTTGATCTCCAGCTGGGCTTAAAACCAAAAGATCCTCACAAACATTCCTCAGTAAAAGGCAAACTGCATGTATATGTATATGTTCTTGTTATCTTAGAAGTTTTGCTGGAGCTGTATGATAGCCTTACAAGAAAAGTTTGAAAAGCAGCTCAGCAATGGCTAGGAGGAGAAAGTGGAGAAAGGAGACTGAAAAAGAAGAGATGGAGACTTGTGAATGCATTTTGCTTCTGTTAGTGAAAATGCAACTGAAAATCTACAAAAGATTGCTGAAGAACCAGTAGGGATAGGGAACTGACGGTCATATTTGAGATAAGGAGGAAATGCTGCTCTTGGTCTGAACTTTTTGCTGTGGAAACTGCATTTGCTGACCAGTAGGAGAAAGGGAACAACTCCCTCTCATGTCTTCCTGAGCAAGGCTTTCAGCCTGGCATTGTCAGAGGTGGGAGCTTTGGTGAAAGGCAAGGGCAGTGTTAGATGCCACTTTCTGAAGTGAACTGCGCCCACGAGCTGCAGAGCAATGTCAGGAGAAGAGAACAGGTGTCAGGGGAAATGGTAAAAAGAGAAGTTTGTCTGGCTGCAAGATGAAACTAGTGTTGTGACCAAGGCAAGAGCTTGCAGAGGCATGGGGCCCGGCCATCTCAATGCCAGTGTGGAAGGAAAGGCCGCATGCCACGTATATCTATGGTCAGTGCAGTTGTGACACTGCGGTTGTGACACTGCCCAGGTGCCCACAATGGACACTAGTAACAAACCCATTACTTCTCCAACACTCTCCTTCAGTCTGTGCAAATGTTCACCATTAATTTGAAACAATTACAGCAGCAATGTTTACACCTAAGATAGTCAGATGGCATACTTGTAGTCAAAAGAGCAAAGACAGTACTATTAGCACACAACTTATGTGAGCTGTTCTAGGCACCTGTAGTATGGTGAATCACACTTTAAAAGTGCCTATTCTTCCTGTTGCTTCTAAAGGAAACTCAGTTTGATGAAATGTTTTTATGTTTGGCGAGGTGAATCTAAACTTTTCAGCCCATCTCCTTAGTCATTCGGTGTAAAATATGTCAGAGGTGTGTGTAGGAGTAGTTTCGTAGTTATCCATTTCAGTCACAGATTGTATCTCCTCAGCTTAATCATATGAGACAGCGCAGTCATTTTGATTATGCTCTTTGCCTGACTGAAATGGCTAAGGCTTGTTTGCATGTAACTATGAGCTCTGCAGCTGGAGTAACAGCTTCAGCACACAATATACAGGTGCCTGTATCCATTATGAAAGGAAAGTTTTCAATCATTTAAGCTATGTGGTTAAAATAGTATCTGAAAAACAATTAATCACTCTGCATAGGCATGCCACTCATCTGCTCAGAGCCCAATTAAAGTACACAATGGAAGACTATTAACGAACAATGCCTTAAATGCTGAGCAGAACGCTTATGGCTTGATAAATAGCCACATTTTATTGGGCACTCTTTTTAATGCACCATTTGAATACAGATAAAAGCAGAGCCAGTTGACTTGCAGATGTTGCTTTCATTAATGGATTAATTTGACGTGTAATAGATTATACTGATTGCCATTAAATCAAACTTCAATAGATTAGCTGACATATTTTAGAAACTCAGTCATTTTCTATGTAATGATGACAAGATGACTCATCAGTATGACACTTTATAGACAGAAGTAGCACTTTTGTGCACTGGCAGACAGTTGGCTCCTGTACCACCTCTACAGATTGGTTTTACTTTGAGGTTGGCTGATTGATCCTATTTAATCTTGTCCAGTGTAACAACAGTGACCAGAGGTGAGGAGAACGTGGTCTTAGAAGCTTTCTTTTTGTGAGCTTTCCTCCACACTCCCCTCAGAGACAGTCACGTCTGTCTGGCTCTGGGTATAACCACTTATACCTTCTTGGAGAAATGTAGCTCAAGGCCAAGTTCAACAAATGACTGTTTAAATCCTTATTACTGGCATCAGTGCAATATAACAGGAGGCCAAGAATTTCTTCTTTTAAGAAATTGGTGGTGACATACAAACATGAAAGGTAACTTTAAAAAAAACCTAGAAACAATAACCTGTTTTTTAAAAGTTGTTTGTACTATTTTTCTGCAGTTTATTTTTCTCTAATGGCCTGGTGCACTTTTTCACCTGCTTCCTTTAACATTTTGGTATGCAAGATAAGAAATACTCTGTGATTTTTCGGTATAAACTTGCACTGTGTACTGACTACAGGGAGAAAGTAGAAAAGTGTATACCATAGGCTTGTTCAAACAATAGATGTCCTTGAAAAAAGTATTTCTCTCTTAAGGGAAATGCACTGATGAGATAAAGCCACATTATAAATAAATATTTATAGTTCCAGCATGTTCCTAGATATAGCCTTATACATTATTTTAAAGGACAAAATCTCCCAAGGTTCGAGGTAGGCATCCTTTCTTATCACCCTGAACATCCATCTCACCACTGCAACACTACAAAGGTTCTTATTATTGCACAGCATTATTAAGACAAAAGTGCCTGTACTGTAAAAGAACATGAGCTACCTTCATTTTCCACACTAAAGGATCACCAGTGAGGTCCCTTTTATAAGATAGGTCATATAACCATTTAGACAAAAGACACATTTTGAAGGGAGGCAAGAGCCTTTTAAACCTTTACATCTAAGATTTTATGCAATATCTTCAAAAGAAGAAACTATGTCTTAAGGGAAACTTGACATTTCATGTGGGAACTTGCAAAAAAAAAAAGGAGACAGAAAAGCTATGACAATTTTGTACAGTCATAACCACATGAGTTAGTTTCACTTTAATCTCAGACTATTTTACACTAGGTACATGCACATGTATTTATCCAGCTGTGGTACAAATGCACTTGGGGATTTACATATAGGTTCATTATTTGGCCCAACTCAGCTCACAGGTATATGCAGAGATGCAGATCCAACGTGGATGAAGTGGCTTTTTCCAGGTGACGTAAAACACACCACCCAGTAATTGTATGTTGTCATGGGGTTATATCCCCACTTACTAACCATTTCCCATCTTCCCTCAAAGCAAATCTACATCTCATATTTTTCATCCACTTCATTAAGAGAAGGTTTACAGAACACAGCACTTCTGAAAATCCTGCCCCAAAGGCAAAGGTTGTATTGTGATATCTCAAAGTGAGAATCAGTGGAGACTGCAAATATATCAGGCTAGGTTTATAACTACCTTTTTTGTGTGTCCTTGCAGATTCATTAAAAAAAAAAAAAAACAACAAACCATGATCTTCCAATTTATTTCATTTGTTGAGAAAAACTTCAATGTGACAATGTCATTTCTGGGACTTCCCTTATTCTATGGAGACAGCGCTCTCCATCTCATTTGGTTAATACTCTCCTCAACATGCTTTGTGTTCATCAAAGTATCCCAGTGGGCTGGAAACATGTAGTGGACGGCTTGGTAAGCTTTGTGTCCTTCACCCTATGCCTGTTGGGATGTTAAATCTTCTTCATATCCCCTGTGCATCAACCATTAGTTTGGAGGCATATTTTAAAGCTTTTATTCACAGAGGCTTAAATCCTGATAAAAAATTGTCTGAAATCATCAAGGTCGCTGCTGGTTCCTTAGCCACTTTAGAAGATGCTCTTGTCAGCATGGTCTGACTCATCAGTCTAATTCTCACACTGATGGTTTATTAGAACAAAATAAATTAAAGATCCCATGGATCTCACAACTCAATATTTTATTGCCAATGTGTGTTCTGCATGTAGCACTCACAGAAACTGGACAGAAAATCCCTCCTTCCTTTTTTCTAGGCAAAATTAATTTCTCTGTTATAATTCTGCTTCTTTTTTTCAGTCTCCAGGCTGGCATCTGGTTGTTTAGATTACCAGAAGGACCTTGAGGCAGAAGATCAGCCAGGGGCATTGATGGAGACTTCAGCAGCACAACACAGCTGCAAAATCCCTTTTGCTGGCAAACCATCAGCTGGCTAGACCTGCGCAAAGAATGAGCCTTGTGCCAAGGGGCGGCAGTGAAAGGATGGATGGGAGATGTGCTGATTATTCTCTCAGCAGCATCCACTTAGCACATCATTTATGATGAGCTTGGAAGGGTCTTGAGCTTCACTAAGTCACCCTATCCTATACAGTCTAACCGAAGAAGCTAAGAGCTGAGTGAACCCAACCTACCGTTTCATCTCCACAAGCAGCCTCCAGTGAGTAGCCCTTGGAGTCATGCCCTGGATGAGGCCGGACTCATTGCACAAAAATTGTGTTTATCTTATTGCGTGGTCAATTTTCCAGTTGGGTGAAATCCACCCAATATAGAGTGTTATAATGTTAAAATAGAAGTAAAATCACCTTATAAAATCATTATTTTCTTGCATTGAGCACATTAATAACAAATACATTGGCAGCATTGCTCTGTACCAGACCTTTGTTGTCAGAAGGGGTTAGCACACTCAGCTTTAGCAGAAGAGCCCACAGTACAGAGGTGAAATTAGCGTCCCATTGTTGAGAGAGGGATCCAAAAGCAGGAGGGGCAACGTAGAACAAGATCCCATAGTCCAGACTTGGGATAACGACAGCTGCAACATGTAAGAAAAGATGGTGAGATCTGACTGAAGAACTTTGCTATTATCCAGTTTCTAAATATGTCAATTTCTTTTCCTTAAACAGGAAAACTTTCACCAATAGTGAAGAATAGAGATTTTTAAAACAGAAATATATTGAAAACAAATATATTGATTACAGACAGGACTTTTTTCCTCAAATTTCTTGTACAGAGTCTTGTGGATTACAAACAGTAAAAAGGCTCTATGCCTTCATACCATTCAAGCCCTGGGAAGAGAAAGGTAAGCCATTACAGAATCATCCATCGAAAATGAAAACACATAGAAAAGATGTGGTTTCCTGAAAAGAATGTATACTTTTAAATGAAAATGTGCTTTTGAAAGGGCAATTTATCAATCAAAAAACACTCTAAACTACCTTTGTGTTTTTATGCAGAAGACCATAAACACTTTATAAAGCCTGGATTAGGTACTTGTGGATACAGTGAAGTATACAGAGGAGATGTTGTTTCCTTGTTAATTTTCTGATTCTTAGGCAATGTTCTTTGCTTCTTACAGGATAATTTTTGTATTTTTGGCTCATTAAATTTACCACAGAAGAGGTACCACTCTGTATGAGATTCTCTGTATCATTCTGCTCTTGATAAAAAATTTAGTATGACTTGTGTAGGTCTTTGCTTGAGAAGTGAGGGTTTAACAGAGTATACTGTAGCACATATGATCCAAATTTGATTGTAAAGGAATTTTTTTTCTTTTCCGATATCTGCTTCCAAACCTTACAGATTTCTGCATGCACTCTTCCACTGTTAGCAACCGTTACAGCAAAGGAGTGACACAAAATATCAGGACACATTGTCATACTAAATGTGAGGACACGGTATATCAGTGCATATTCTGACAATAGTTATGGGTTAGAAATATATTCTAGGAAAATATTAAACATCCCTATTACTCTGTGTGTCTTGGCTGATGGGAAATCAGACATGGGCTGTGGATCTTTCTATTACACCAGCTGTTTATGTCAAGCTTGGGGCGGTCACAGCAATTAGTGTGAGTAATATGTATCATCTTTCCAACTCACTTACCATCGACTCTGGCAACCTCTCACACAAACGACATGAAAGGCAAAGTCTGCCTCAGATGGCTTATAAAAGCCTGGTCTACCAGTTGAACCCAAATGAATCATAAGTTCACAAGAAATTCCTTCAGCTCTCTTGTAGGGAAAGCAGTTATGCTCTTCATAGAATCGTACAATTATAGAATAGTTTGGGCCTTTGGAAGGGACCTTAAAAGGTCATCTAGTCCAACTCCCCTGCCATGGACATCTTCAATTTAATCAGGTCAGAGCCCCATCCAACCTGACCTTGAATGTTTTCAAGGCTGGGACATCTGTCATCTCTTTGGGCAACCCGTTACCTGTTTGTAAAAAGTTTCTTCCTTATATGAAGTGTGAATAGACCATTCTTCAGTTTAAAACAACTACCCCTTGTCCTATCACAACAGGCCGTGACAAAATGCCCATGTCTTTCTTATAAGACCCCTTTAAGTACTAAAAAGGCCACGGGGAGGGCTTGTTGGTAGGTTCTCCAGGCTGAATAATCCCATCTCTCTCAGTCTGTTCACATAGGAAAAGTTCCCTCTGATCATTGGACCCACTCCAACATGTCTGTGTCATTATTGTGTTGAGGACCCCAGACATGTGTGCAGCACTGCAGGTAGGGTCTCTGAGGGCAGGTAGAGGAGGAGAATCACCTCCCTTGCCCTGCTGCCCATGCTGCTTTGGATGAAGCCCAGGACACTGTTGCCTTTCTGGGCTGCAAGCACACGTTACTGGCTCATATCCAACCTCTCATCCACCATTATCCCCAAGTCCTTCTTGGCAGGGCTGCTCTTGATCTGTTTTTCCCCCAGCCTGTACCGATACCAAGGGTGCCCCCACCCAGGCACAGGACCTTGCAGCTGGCCTTGCTGAACATCATGAGGTTCACGTGGACCCACTTGATACCTGAGAAACAAAGCAATGATGGATAGAGAAACAATATAAGAAGACCTAATCAGGGGATGGTTTAATATCAAAGGTAAAATACCAAGTTAAAAAATGCTAGAAGCATAGGCTAGTCACCTGTCTAACTATTCTCCTGAGGCCATTTTTTCTGGAGCCATCACAGTAAATTTGGTGTTTATTTTTGGCAGGGCAGAATTCTTTTGCAGGAAGAATTGGAAGGATAAAGAAAAGTGTTAAGTACAGTAAGTGATCTAAGGCTAAAAAAGTAATGAACCCTCTTAATGAACCAGGAAGTTTTTTTATTTCTTTGTTTAAAGAAAAATTCAATTCACCTATATTCTGTATATCAAGGAATATTTTGCCTGACACGCAGAGAGCTGAAGAACTCCTGTGTGTACTGCTATAAATGAAAAGATAAACATATCATCTTCTCAAAGGCACAGTGAACAGCTGTGTATTGAGAATGTCCATTAAATAGATATCTAAAACAGAATTAATTTTTGTTCATTATAAATTCATAATAGGCAAGTCTGTACTTTTCATGCTGACTCTAGTTTTACGCTGTCAGAGTTTTTTAACTATGCTGCATTGCCTCAGCACTTCATTTTACTGCAGACTGATTGTGTTTCTCAAATGGTTTTATAATTCCTCAAAAAATCATCCCATGGCAACAAAACAAATAGGTTTTATGGAGTTATTTTTCCCCAAAGTAAGTTAAAAAAATCTTTTGAAGGCAGCTAGCTTTTGAAAGATTTTGTGTGTGTGTGTTTGTTCCTCACTGATTCATTCTACCTTTCCATGGAGGAAAAAAACAAAAAAATTTTCTTCTAATCATAGACCCATAATCAAAAAGGTTTTGCCCTTAAAGTACATAACTATTCACATCATGAACACATTTTTAATACACAAAGTCTTGTATTTGTGAAGATTTTTTAGTATGAGTAATGTATCACTTTAAAGAGCTCCAATAGCATTATTTTAATACTGGTTTGTTTTGAGTTTTAGAGTCCCTGTTGTTGCCTACATTTCCTGAGGAGGACCTTCAGGAATGTTCCTGTTCACACGTTAGGGCAAACATTTGAACCTTGAAATGTCCTCTGGCATGATTCAACAAACATGTTTAAGACTATCCTGTGCTTGAAAAACATTGTAGAAGCCATTACATAGCCCAAAGAGCAGTACAGCATAGCCCATACCTGCTCCTTTCCCACCCCAGTGGACTTGTTCACTCATGTCTGGCACATCTCTTCAAAAAAGTCTCTGTTTATCTGGTATACCTCACAGTGCAAGTGTCCCAGTGATCTTGTCTGATGTCTTTGTCCTGGGCAACAGCCACCGTTTCTGGTCCTCACTGGGAAACAATTATATATCTACAGTGTCACCTTGTCTCTTGCTGTACCCCAGGGAAGGACATTAGCTCCTGAACTCACACCACCTGTATGAGGTGAGGGGTCCTAATTCCCCCTTCATAATTTTCTTCCCCTGCACTTAAAAGGTTCCCTTGGACCCCGTGGCATGACCAAACCCCAGAAGCGTTTTTAGGGGAAAATTGAGGACATTCCAGTGGTCTCGGGCCCATCAGGCAGACCAAGTCCATGTGAGTGGGTCCAGATTTGCCAGCCCTTGCTTTAGCTGCCAAGAAGACACAGAAAGCCTAGTGGGAGCAGTGGGAAATGCTGGTAGACCAGGATGGTCCAAGTAATTATTTTTATTCTGTAAACCCCCACATTCTGTTAGATGCAATGCATTGCCTTACACAAAGCTGCAGGGTGGTCATCACAGGATGTGGGTTACACAGCGGAGTCAGGCCGGAATGAAAACACCTGCAGCTGCTCCAGGCACATCTGAGGATGCCATGCCACAGGTAAACCCTTGTGCCCAGCAACAGGAGCATAAGCACTGTGATTATGGCAGGGTTACAGCAGAATGTTCTGCACTGAGCTTCACAGGGTCAGTCTTTGGGGCAACCTTAGGCTAGTGTGGACATAGACCCTTGGAGACTGCTTAACACACCCTGCAATAAGGAGAAGACTGCAATCATGTTTGCAGAGCTGGAGGCAGTGGCACAGTGTTTATGGCATAAGTCCTAGTGAAAGGAATGGAGCACCTCCCTTCCCTGAGACAACTGTTGGTGTTCCCACCCTCCTGGGAGAACAGCACATAACACCTTGCAGATCTGCCGAGATCCAGTGTCCAGATCCCTGGTCCCAAGCCCAACTGCAATTAGGATGTAGAGTTATAGGATGAGTTAAGAGGGTGTCCTGGGCTGCAGGGTGGGATGTGCCTGGGAGCTTTTATTCTATCACCATCTGCTGAGACCAGGTGTGGCTGTGCTCCTGTGAATGGGTCCATGAATGCCTCCTGCATGAATCACAGATAACTGCTCCTGGACTATCTCCTGCTAGTGGCCCATTAGCGCCTTGCCCATGACTCATCATCCCTTTGTGAGATGTCCCACCCAGAGGGAGGAACCAGGCATTCCATGCTCAATATAAGCTGAGATCTCAAACACCAGAGCAGCCTGCTTCCACTGGATTTCCTGGAGGAGCAGCCTTCTTCTCTACTGGATCCCCAGAGGAAAATTACATCCTTCTACAGGATCACTGCTTCAGCAGGACTACACCTACCACCACAGGAGGACTGCAGCCACCGTTTAATCAGACTGCTACCAACTCTCTGACCAACAGGGTGTCAGGTTGTATTCTTCTGACTCTGTCGGTGGTTTTGTTTTTGTTTTGTACTATTGCATTTGTTCTTGTTCAAACTTCCTAGTAAAGAACTGTTATTCCTATTCCCATTTTTCTTTGCCTGAGAGCCCCTTAATTTCAAAATTCTAATAATTCGGAGGGAGGGGGTTTACAGTTTCCATTTCAAGGGAGGCTCCTGCCTTCCTTAAGCTGACACCTCTCTTTTCAAACCAAGACAGAGGGTTAGAGCAGTAAGGTCAAACCTCAATTTAATGGGAACATTTTTATAGTTCGGTCACTCTCAGCTCTTCCTATTGGTTTCTATGGACATTACAGGCATGAGTCTAAAGTTTTCTAGGGAAAAATTCAGTTTGGAAATAGCTGCAGGGAAATTTTGGCAGACATAAATACACACAGCCTTGCTAACAATTTTTCTTCTGAGCCCCATTGAAGGAAACAAAAGATAATTAAAGGTAGTTAGAGGCTGACAAATACTGTTTCAGAAAGCAATGTGTAATGATGGCTCAGATGGTTCAGTGATTGAACTGCCTTTGTAAAGATACAGTCTGCCCTCAGGCCTCAGTTTTCTGGGTTGAACATATTTGTCAACAGCCTACCAGCACTTTCTAGGTGGCATTTGGCACTACTCAGAATTGGGTATTAGAGCCATGTTTGTGGCAATGATATATTGCATTTATGAAGTCAAATTACTCTTCCAGTGAACTTACAATTGTATTGTACTGCGCAGACTCTGTGACATATATATTTCCCTGACTTCAGCATATTTAGCATTCTCTATGTACATTGCTTTGCTGGATAGGCTTGTCTGATCACAGAAATTAATTTTCAAAGGTTTTCTAACTTACATATGGAAATCAGAATCTGGATTCACAAACTCTAAAATTCCATGCATTCAAAAATTAAAGAGAGGGAGAGAGGACTGTATTTCTGAATGTTTTTTGCTGTCTAGACCATGAAAGACACCAGTATGCTTTGGGAAGTGCTTTATTTTCAACCTTCTGACGTATTTAATTGCCCAGGTAAGCTTCAGCTGAAGCTTGGACTTGAGACAAGTGTAGGTCTTGTCTTGTGTAAGACATCTTCGTTAATTTGTTTCAATTCAATCAATCCCCAAAATAGTCTGAGTATTATTCAATATCGAGTATAAAATGAGAATCCTATAAACCTCCATATTTTCAATAATCATAAGGCTCCTTTGACAGTGGGGAAAGTCGCCATGATACTTGGATATGTCTGCATAATCAGATTTTCATCATCTTTCAGCAAAGAGATTTTTCCACTCTTGCAGAAGATGTGTGTGGTGAAACAAAGAAGTCTGTCTCCAGAACACAAAAGACAGTTCCCCATGAAAGATGAGTAGCAGGAAAACATGAAGGAGGCAATGGAGATCCATAAAGCACTTTCTAGAATAATTACTAGTAATTCTTGATTACACTGCCAGGAAGTTCAAGGTGAAGTAAAGGGTCACTGATGCAAAACTAAGGAAGCCAGGGAGAGCAAGCAGGTTTATGCACTTTTAGTCAGCTGAATTAGCTAAAGGAATTAAATGTAAATGTGGATATTTTTTCCCTCCCTGTATTTATAGTACTGAATAGAAATCAAACTGGCAGTTACTTCTTGCTATTCTGCTTCTTTCTTTTTGTCTGCTGCACATTTTGTAAATTATATTGAACAGGGTGAATAAATATGATGACCACCAAGTAAGCATCACTCCCTTGTTTCTACCTCATGTTCTCTTTGAATGGGTTTTTCTCTGGACTGCTATCTTTTCATCTTGAAATGTGAGCACACACGAGTAAGAGCAAGGGATATAAAAAAGGCAACTTAATGTGGCCGATGATCAATATTCAAGACTATCAAACATGGTCCCTAAAAATGGCAATGAGATGCAAATACATCAATAAAAGAGGAAGTTCCCATCTGCCTGCCCTCCAGTCCCGTGACTGCAAAAGGAAGAAGGTGGTTACTACAACTGTGAGGAGTTCGCAAAGAGATTCTTCCTCCCCGTCTGACTTTATGTGCTTGTTTATTTAAGCCAAACTTCTTTCAGATGTTCCACAGCATCAGGGAAGAGAGGAAAGGTGGGGACAATAAATTAAATCTTCATCGTGGGCAAGCATGAATGGTACCTGTGTATTTTAAGGAAGAGGAATCAGGGTGAGAATGTGCTGCACAATTAAGCCTGTCCAGGCGCCAGCATCTGAAGTGACTCACCTGTTTATTCCACTTCTACATACAGATGCAATAAGCTGTAAAATGCCGTCCATTATATCAGGAGAATATTGTCAGATTCCTGACTTAAATATATGTGGCTTCAGTTCTGCGTAGCCCTGAGAAAGATCCATTCCCCTCTCTACATGTAGCAGATAAAAGTGGGTGAAAATTACATGCCAGCATGATATTGGGAGGAGATATAAGAGGAAGATAATCTAATGGGAAGTGAATAAGACAAAGACCCTTACTTTAGAGTACACTTTCTTAAATTCACTGGTGAGAGACCAAACTCCCCTCTCTCTCTGGTTTATGATTTATTGCACTCTTATTCCTGATCTAATATTATCTATCAGCCTGGGTCAAATTCTGACTTCAGCAATTCAGATGAAAATTTAAAGCCATCTGAAGTACTTCTGCAAACAGTAATGGATTTCTTGTGGATGTATAGGGGTGTAAATTGAATACAGTTCTGGTCAATATCTATACCTGACATCCACCTGTTCTAGGATCTCAAACGACAATTGTTGGTCTAGAAGCCATCCAGTTGCATTATTAGCATTGTTTTAATTGTGTTAGGACCCAAAATATTCTGGTTGCTTTTCAGACCAGCAGAAGACACAGTGTTGTTCCTGCAGTGTAAAGTAAAAAAGACAAAGAGTGATCGAAAGAGATATAACACATAATCCAAGGGATATCCATAGTAAGGAGAGTTTTATCAGAAATGTATTGTCCTATTTTAATTATCATTTTTAAGCTTATTCCTAAGCTTATTTTAAGCTTATTATTCCTAAGGAATTGGAGCAAGGTGATTATTCATTGACTTAGTGGTCAGTTATGCTGGGAAAGTGTTGAGAGTTCTATTGTCTTAATCCTTACCTTGCTAGGCTTGAGGGACTCAGTAAGGCAGTGTACCCTCTGTACTTTCACAAAGGTCTTTAAAGGGTTGAGCTCAAGTTGCAACCTTGGTATTATTTAATTAAAAACTCAATCAACCATGAGACATACACTCACTGGAAAGCAGACTTCATTAATTCTGAAACTGATATTCATAAACGAAATGATCTTCCCTCTCTGGTTTTCTTTCCGTGGATCAGTTCTCACACCTTCTGACCATCCACACAAATAAATCATCTTTCCACACAGGGTAAATCAGCTTTACATCCTCCCTCCTGAGTTTAACATGTTTGAGCCTTAGTTTCAAAACCACTTTTGGATCTTCTTAGTTAAAATCAAAACTATGGGTTTGAGCACTGTAATGAAAAGCCTTGTCTCGGCAGCTCCCACCCACAATCCTGACCGCTGTTGGTGCAGAACAGATATGCACTGGGGCAGTTTGCTCTCTCGTTTTGCAGAATGAAAGTTATGCCTTGCCCTAGTATTATAAGTAGCTCTCTTGGTGCAAATTTCCTTGGGGCAGGCCCTAAAGATCAAGACATGCAGTCGCTGGACTTCATTCCAAACACCTGAAAACTGACAGAGTCCACCAAGCTGGACAGTTCTGTGTCAAAGAAAGGGACTTTCTTGATTGTATGTCATTACTGTTTTACAGCAAGTTTTGCTGCAGCCAAAGATGTGACCTCAGCATAATTTAAGCATATTCATGTCTAGCTTATAATAGAAAAGTTGGCAGTGCAGTGAGGACTTCTGCAATCTGTGGATTAGTGTAGGCTGTAAGTTCACTTGGGACTGAAGGAAAGTATTTGGAAAGGTAATATCAATATTCGACTGCATTTGGTAAAGCCAGCTTGGGTGTTTACAGAACCTTCCATCGTGTGTTTCACTGCAACATAGACAGATTTTTGCGTCCCTGAGGAGGAAAGCGGTCAAGGAGTCTCCGCACAGCAAATGTAAAGTACATTTGAATAATTCCGTTCTGATGTTGATCAAATAGTTCTAGCAGAAGCAGTTCCAGCGTATATCCCTTTATGCTATGAAAACATGTATTTCCAGATCTCAGCAATTAAGGTATGAAAGTTTGAGGGTATTTTTTTTTCCAGAATACGCACCAGGCTAGATTAAAGTTGAACAGTGTTTTTGATCCTTTCTCAAGCAGCGCTTTGCAGATTTGTGTTCCACTCCCAATCTGTCAGATGGTTTTCCATTATTAAAATTTTCTTGGCATGGCAGCCATCCATAAACTACATCTCTCTGTAGAACAGTTTTAAATTGGTTACTATTTCATTCAAGTCTTCTTAAGGTAATAGTTACCACTTGTATACAAAAGGAGGATTCAATATAAGGTGCTGAGGAGAAAGTCCACCCCAGATGGCATTAAAATGCTTAACTAAGATTGTGTTTCTTCTACTGCTCCAGAATGTCTCATTGCTCTCCCCCACTTTGTTCCTGTCCATGTCTGGGTGACATTTACTGCTGGCTGCTTCACTTTCAGTCACATAGTAGTTCCTAGAACAGTTCTTTCCCACCTGACTTTCCTATTGTATATACATCTGGGAAACAAAGGCACATCTGATTTTGTTTATAAAGAGCCCTGACATTCAAGTGGTTTTTTCATGCTCCTTGGAACCTGGCTAGTTCTAGCCATCTTGATGCAAGGATGCAGGGATCACACCACCTGAAGATAACAAGAAGGGAATAAAGTTACCACAATACAGTTGAAGACAAAATTGCAGTAATTGGAAGTATAGCCTTTCCTCTTGGATTCTCTGAGGAAACCACCTTACTTTCTCCTGTCACTTCAAGCACTGGAATACATTACAGGGATGGAAGGGGAACCCTTGAGCTAATGTCTGAACCGTGCTTTTAAGATAGCTTTCTTTCTCACACTGCCCTAAATACATAGCTAAGGTTCAGATCAGAGCAAGAGTTTCAGCTGGTCCACTTTGCAAGTAAGTACAAGAATTGAGAGGTGCTGAGGCATGGACTAAAGCAAGGTCACATCAGCTCTAGCAGAGCTTTATTTTGTTCTCAAGACCGACTGAGCAATTCCATAGGGAAGATTAGTTGAGGCCCTCCAGATAAGAGGTTTAAGTAAAAAGAAGAGTAGGTGGAATGAAAATTTCGTAAGAAGGAACAGATTTATTTTGGCTGCCCTGTATTTGTGGGCTGTTTGAAGAAGAAAGATGAGAATGTGGGGAAGGTGGCTGGGATGATGAGCAAAGGGTGCTAGCATAGGAGAATTCAGGTGTTGTTAGAAGACCATCTTCACCCAAGAACCACATCTGAAAATTGTAAGCATTAATAATTACTTTCTACACCTCAAGGGACTGTGGTAGATTAAAGTTAGCTGAATGACAGTTACCCCTCTAGCTATTCTGCCACTCACACTTCTCCCAAGACAGAGGTAGAAAATACAATAAAAAAGAAAAAAATCATGGATTGAGGTGAAGACAAGGATATTACTCACCAGTTGCCATCATGGGCAAATAGACTTGATTTGGGGAAATTTTTAATTTGATTTATTGCCAATTGTCAACAGAATAGGACAGAAAGAAATAAAATAAAGCAAAACCGAATCTACAAACACTTTCCCCACATCTCCAATTCCTCCCAGCCTCAAATTCACTGCTGACTCTTTTCTCTCCTCCCCTTAGCAGACCACAGGAATAGGGAATTGTGGTTATTGTCAGTTCATAACACTTTGTGTATGCCAATCTTTCCTCCTCATGCTGTTCCCCCACTCCCACATGGCATCCCTCCCACATGGCATCCCTCCCACATGATACATTTCTTGACAACTTTCTCCCACATGGGCCCTTCTCACAGGATGCAGTTCTCAAAGAACTGGTCAAGTGTGGGTCCTTTTCAATGGGGTGGAGTCCTTCAGGAACTGCTCTTCGTCCCCCATGGTTCACAGGTTCTTCCTGAAAACCTGCTCCTACACAGAGTTCTCTCTGTGGGCTACAGCTCCAGCATGGCCTCTCTGCAGGCTTCAGCTTTATTCAAGGCATCTCCACCGCTGGAGATGCAGCTGCACCTCCATCTCTCTTCAAGGCATCACCATTATGGCTCTGCCACGAGGTCCTGCATGGTCACTGATGGGCTCAGCTTTGGGCAGTGACGAGTCTGTCTCGGAGCTCTCTGGAACTGGCCCTGCGTAACATGGAGCAGTTCCTGGTGTCTTTTCACTGCAACAACCTCTGCAGCCCACCCACTGCCAAAACGTTTTCAATATGAAAGGACAGCACTTCCTGTCACTCTGAAATAATTTAATGGGTTTAATTTCTTCAGATCTGATTGCAATGGTACAAATGCTTTCAGCAGCTAAAGAAAGAGGATTCTGCTGCACAGAAATATTGAAACCCTCTTATGCCAATCCACGTCCCAACACATCTGTGCTGGCAAACTGTCACCTTTCGTGTTGCTGAAGGTAACTGGATTACTGCTCAGTGGAGAGACTGATGGAAAAGGTAGTGAGAAGAGATGACTAGGAGAAAATAGCTGTTTGCTGCCATCAACAGCAATGTGGATGACACCTTTAATGTCATCCATTGTCTCATAGAAACAAACAGTATCCAACAACACATGATATATATAGCCAGACTTCTTGGGCTCACCTCTGAACACTGAGGGCAACTTGAGAAAAAAATTAGAAGCTGAAGTCTCAACCATAAAGCCCACAGCTTTGCAGGGTGAGTCACTCAGCAGAAAGCAGTTACCAGCTGATTTTAAGTGGGCGTTTGCTGCTTCCTCAAATGACCAAATATACAAAAGTATTTTATACAAGAGTGGAATCCACACATCAAGAAAAACTTTGCTTTCTCTTTTGTTTGTTTCAGAGCAGCATAAAATACCAAATATCTCTACCCTATCAACAGTGGCAAGTACAGAAAGAATTGTGTCTTAGCTATTAAGGAGAGCCTGTAGTGTTTTAAAGAAATAACAGAAAACTCATATCTCACTGTTTGCACCATATAACTTTTATATTCTGGAAGCTTAGCTTTATTGAATAAAATGAAGTAGATTGCTTTGAACTGTACAACTCTCTTGAAGTTAGCTTTTTGAAGTTAAAATATATTGGGGTTCTTTAAATGTTGTTAGTTAAAATGCAGGGGTGCATGTAACATGTCAGCACATCATTAAAGCCACTATGAGATCCATGAAAGAGCATGTTGTGAAAGGCAAATTAGCCCCTTGGTTTCAGGTGCACAAGTGCCTTCCACGGTTTAAGGTCCTGCACAAGCAGAATTCCTGGTTTCAAGGAAAGTTCTGTATATTCTAAGCTTTGATTTAAATCCACCTGTAAAATATTATCGTAGCTGTCACTCCAAGGAAACAACCAACCAAAATGGTCCAGTGACTGCATTTTAAAAGCATCTACTTCTTCATGCAGGTGAGATGAATGCATTCAACTCAATCATCCCTTTCCACTGATTCAAAAGGCATGTTTCCAGTTAGATAGTTATTTAAATCATAGCAATGGCAGATGAAAATATAAAGATATTTTAGCAGGAAGGGGCCTCTTTTAATTAAAATCTCTCTGACAAATTAAGGGAGGGACAAGATTTGTATATATATTGAGTCTATGATAAATGGCATGCAAGGAATGGCTAGTATCTCTGCAGGACAAGCAAAAATTTTTGAAAAAATCAGAGGGCGGACAAGAATACAGGCAACTGACTGAAGAGCCAATTTTGCTGCATATACTATGAAATGCTGAATGGGATTTAGACCTGGGACACTGATATATAGTGCTTATTGGTTCTCTTCATTCTGAGTTCCAGACTTCAGTGTCATGGTTACCTTGATAATTTATTTGATGGACTGAGACCCTATAAAATCTATCTGAAACAGATTTCTTTAAAAATTACAGAGAAGGAGGAAAAAATTGGTGTTAAAATCTTTTATCTTGTTAGGGTTAAGTTTTGACAGTAAAATCTCCTTAGAGAAAGCTGTAATTTTTTGTCAGTCTTTCCATAAATGATGAGTTTTAAAATGTGATCATGTCAAATTTTGCTAGCTGTTTTCTACCAAAGGAATCCTTACTGAATACTGAATCTCTCAGGGTTCTCTGAATGTCTCTTTTCAAAATATGTCTTATGTATATGCATGGCTCAGTCCGAATCATAAAATTAAATACTTGTAGTAAAAAGGTTTTGCAAAGCACCTTCTATGAATTATTTCAGGCCTTAGATTCAGTAAAATAAATACAAAATCTCAAGGAAATGAATTTTTTCTCTATTCCATCTTAACGTATTCCAATCTGACTGCTGGGGGTAGGTGGTGGGAAGATAAGTTACAAAAGAAAATCAGGTATGTTAAAAAGACCTCTGAAGAGTTTCAAGGCCAACTCACCACCAGAATATCTACCTTAATCCCCCAAAATATGAAAGATGGCATGATTTAGAGGTGTTAGCCTGCTTAATGTTATTTCATCAGTAGAAAATATTCAGAGGGATGAAATACAAATAAGCTTACATCTCTCTAGAGGCTCTGGTCTCATAGCTCCAGCTATGCATTAAAAAACTCAACTTGACCAGTACAGAAAGCACTGGTTCTCTGCAGAACCAAGTTGGCAGCCCACCTCCCACTGTCTGCTGTCCATTCACTCTGGCTGACTTCAAGAGTCTCACTCAATAAAGTCCTGGTAATGTGACCTAACAGTGCCAGTACTAACATCCATTTTTAATAAATGCGTAACTCCTTGTCATAGTAGAAAAGTGCTAGCATTTCTTCTTCTGTGTTCCTCGGTCCAACGGATACCAAAAATACACCCATGCTTCATAATTAGCCAGCGCATCAACTCTTTATGGTTTGAAAAATTTTGCTTTTAGCAGAAAGTAGAGGTGGGAAAAAGTTGTTTTTCCTTGGTGTGTAGGTTATACCGACTGTTGCATTTCAGCTTGCATTTATGTATTTCTCAAACCCCAGTGATATCCCTTTGGTGTTGTGTTCCTCCATTTAATGTCATCCAGAACTGACTCTAAAAGATCCCTTTTTTNAAAGCTTTCCACTCTTCCCAATCACTCCTGACATAGGACTTGCTCTGGGTAGCTGAAGTCACTACATCGAGACAGTTTCCTTCTTAGCAGTACGGTAGGACTTCCCTTTGGGAAGGGACATTAATCATCCAGTCTTTCATGGACCTTTCCAAGTCTGTCTGCTGTTACACAGAGAACACTTCATGCCGCTATAGCATGAGGAAAACAAAGGCATTTGGATTTATGCTTCAAATCTGAAAAGTATTGGTGTATCTGAAAACTTCTCCTTCCTTTTTCTAACTATATCAAAGTGTAAAAAAAAAGACATATTCTCCCTTTCTTCATCATGATAAAGCCTGAATTTCATCAGAGTACTAAAAATAACAGCTTTTTTTTTGCAGAAATATTTCTGGGATTTCACATGAGCAGGGCTGAAGGTCAAATATCACCAGAAGGACATTTCTGACTGTTGAGAACTACCTTCTGCTCTTGTTGGACAACCTCTGATTCATTATATAAAGCACAAACTAGCTGGTCACTCTATGCTTTCCTGAAATTCTCACTGCAGATGTCTCCATACCAATGATATAGATAAAGCTCAAGCATGGTGGCTGTTGTGGTTTAGGAATGGTACTCCACAATTTAGCACTCCCACTAGACAGAAAACCACAAGCCACTACCCTCCTCCACTCCAGTGGGAGACGAAAGAAACTGGTCTTGGTAGACCTTATAATTAACTAAATTTACACCAAAGAATTGAAATAATCAGTGGAATAGCCACATAGAAATTGTGGCATTTTCGTGGAAAATGAAATCATGGAAAATGAAATCATGGAAAGCCTCTTGATATTTGGAGTCTTTTTTTATGTTTAGAAACACTTTCCTAAGATAAAACCATAAAGATAGATATGGAAATTGCTTTCAAATTTATGAAAATCAGTTAATAATATAGGGTTCCTTTCAGGTTTCTTACATAATCACAGCAAGGATATGGTTATGTATTCCAAAGGATGGGTTAGGTTAAATCTTTAAAAGTCATGGCTCATTTTAAATGTCTTAGGACTGTAGACAATGAGTAGAATGGATTACTTTGCAGGAAACCTCACTGTTGGACTCATGCTAAACTTTCATGAGGGTGTCAGGAGTACTAAGCCTATTGATTGAGAAAATATACATATGCTATGCATTAACACCAACAGGAAAGTAGAGATGGATTCCCAGAGATGTCATTTGGTTGTTTTCAAAAGCTATTGTAGCTCAGAGCAAGTAATAGCCTCGGGTTTATTGTCTGTTGGCTGCAAGAGATTAGTGCAGATGCAAGACATTACTGTCTATCCCGCAGAGGTGCTACGTAATAACGCAGTCAATGTATTCAATTATGCCCTGACTTTACCCCTAAAAATATAATCCTCGTTTCACAGGTTGGCTTCCAACATATGGAATACTTTGTTTCATACTCTTCATCAGGGCAAAAATGGAACAATTTTTTTGTGACTGGCTAAAACAGAAACCTGTGTCTTTCACAATAAAAGGGGATGTTCACATGCACTACACCACTTTAATTCAGTTTAAAATACATGGGAGATGACTGAAATAAACACATTTACACCATATATATATTTCATATAGGCGAGTGCCTCCTGTAATAGGAGAAAGTAAACGCCATTATTAATATCTTGGTGATGATGTGAGTTGAGAGTTCATTACAAGGCTCTAGTATGAAAGTAAATTTCTCTAGCCTGTCTGCAAAGGGGACTTTGGGATATCTACCTCATGCATAATTCATTGGAAAGCAACTAAAGTCACACATATGAAGGAACATGGTCACTAGAGACGCTGTCTTGTGCAATAAAGGATCACCCGATGAACAGCTGTCACTTATGACAATAGTATTCAGATCTTTATTGCTACTGACATCTCTTTAGCAAACCCATTAGCCCCTCCAGCACAAGCTACAGCAGCAGCTAAAAGCGATTCTTTTAAACACACAAATGTACTTATCAAATGTTTATGGAAGTGGGCTACTTCAATCCCACTCTCCATGACCAACATCTAATTTAGACTACTACTCTCCTTCTCCTTTCCTCGTCTTTCTTCAATTCAGCATGCCCATGGATCAGGTCCAGAAAGCCACAGAGTAGTGGGGATTGTGAGAGAAGCCTGAAAATTCTTCTGCCTTCTGACTCTGGCTGGCTCTGCCTAGGAAGCAAACTTGTGAAGAACCAATTCAAGTAACACCAAAGACTTAACTTGCCACAGTGAGGTCAGTGTGATTTGAAGCACTGTGGCTATAACATAACAACCCCTCAAGAGGGTTTTTTTTCAAAGCATGTCACCTTTTTTCACACCTCATGAGAAAGGAACCACTGTTCTAACTCTAATAATCTCAAAACTATATAGCCAGAAGGAATGGAAATCTGTGGAAACTCCTTGGGCTGTCAGTTGACTCTTTGTATCATCATTGAGTACTTCCCAGTCCCAAGCTAGAACTATCCTTGGCACTATTCTTGCTTTTGTGCAGCACAGCCCAGGTCAAAGTAGGACTAATCGTAAATTGTACTGTTTCCTTTGCAGGAATATCATTCAAGGTAAGCCTACAAGAAACTGCACATGAAGAAAAAACTTACAGCAAATTCTGCATGACCTTTCTTTCTCTCCCTAGTTGATTTCCTTATGGACTCATTCACAATCCGGCAAAGATTCACGTACAAATTATCTAGAGCATTTATTTTTCTTAGTCCTATATCATTTTGGAAGGTTCCTTTGGAATTTTTCTGCCTTGATGTCTAAAAATCTTTTAGTCTCCAGCCTCTGCCTATTCGTGGTCAAATCATATCTGTCTATTGTTGCGGTGGCTAAGTCCACATTACACCCCCCGCTGTGTTGCTACAAAGTGGTCTCTCCCCACATCACTGTGCCAGAAAGTTCTCCCTTCATCGGTACCCCACTGGCCCCTGGTCTTCTCCCCACTCCCCTCCCCTCTCCCACTGGCCCCTGTTATGTCACTCACCCTTGCCTCTACCCCCTAGCCCTCAGACTATTGATTACTGATGCTCTGCCCGCTCCTGGTACCCCTCAGGATAAAACCACGCGCACACGATTGTTTGGGGTTCTTTGCCTCTGTTCTCTTCGAGTGCATTCGTTTCCGGTCTGTGGTGTGGATCTAATAAACATCTTGGAATTGCGCGCAAAGAATCCCTCCTGCCTCTTCATCTCCAGTACACGCAGAGACTTTGTGTGTGAGTGGCTGCTTGTGCCCACCTGCCAGGGGGAGACTGCGTGCACATGGGGGTGCTGGCAGAGCACCGCCTAAGCATCTCCGCAAGGGACTCTGTGGGAAAAACACGGCATCGGTCCATCGACCCCGCACGCACCGTGTTAATCTATTCCTGAGTGTTTGAATGCCTGTCTTGGGGTGACTTTACGATGCTGTATCCCCTATCACCTGCTCTATGCCAGACATGAATCCTGTGCCCTTCTGTGCCTTTAAACTGGGTCCAGGAGAGGGGGGAGAGAAGCTGAGCGAATTCTTCAGAGCAGTTTTGTGTTCAAGGACACATGCACTCCCCTATGTTCTCACTGTGGCAGAGACGAGGAAAGAACTTTCCTGCTTTTCCCCAGGTTTTGGCTCCTTTTCTCAGGAGACGGAGAGTTAAAATTCTTTGCTTTTTTAGCTAGCCTGCTAGGTGAGGCAAGAACTTTTCCTGGAACTCTTTCAGCTCTACGCCAGTGTGGATTATCATCACCAGGAGGCCCACACCATGGCCTGGAGGGGCCCACACCGAACCCCAGCCCCGGAGAGTGCAGAGCCACACCTACAAAGAACTCTGAATCTACCCAGGTCTTCTCCACAGCGAAAGGTTTTATTATTTAATATTATTCATTATTCTTTGGTGCCTGCATGAACCCTGCTTGTTAAATAGATAGTTTTTCTCAGGGGAGGGGCTGCTGAAATCTGCCTTCTATTAGAGGATACGTTCATTTCGAACATTTCCTCCAAATTTGTCTCAAACTGGCACAATGTCAAATGTTCAGGTGCTGTGCTTCAGTTTGTAGTACTTTCTTCCCAGTTTCAACAATAGATTATCTACTACCACAGTCTCTGCTGACTTTAGTCAGCTTCCTAAGATAGAGTTTCCCTTCAGGATAAGCACCTCTGCAGCCAAGTGGGAGTAACCTCCTCCAACCTTTGTCTTTGAAGTGCCGTGTGAGAGCATTTTAAGACAGTGTGGCAGTCAGCTGGAGTTCAAAAGAGGTGATGTTTTCACTGCACCTCTTCCCAATGCCCCTACTTTGTTATGGATTGAGTGAAAGCCTTAGAGAAGCCCTGCCTTAGGTTCAGATTTTTGGAAGCAGCTTAGATTCAGGTGACCCACACCTAAACCGCCCCGGCTTTCAAGTTCTTAAAAATGGCAAATCAGGTCTGTTATAAAATGAGTTATTTATTGAATAGACAGAAGATTAACAGACAAAAGACCTTAAACAGAGTTACTTACTACAAAGGTTAAAATAAAGAACTACTAGTAGACTTACATAAAATGGTGCACAACATAAAGGTTCCTATATTATAGCTAGCAAAGAAATAGTATAGGTTAGCAGTCAGTGTAATTTACCACCAAACTGATGATGGGGTACACAGATTCCTTTCACTCAGCCCCTGGGAGAGTAACTCAAAAGGCCAGAGTCCCAAACCTTGAGGAGAGATCCTTTACACATTTCCAGGGAATGTGCAGAAGACTTCTGCTTTGTAAAAGTTTTGTGTAGCTTTTACAGTTTGTGAAGTGTCTGTCAGTCAGAAATTCAAGGCTTATCTCCCTTCAATCTGCTCTCAAGGCAAGATGTTTATTGTCAGCTGGGAATGCCACCTCCATGGTGCCAGAGACAATTCACTACTGGATGGATGTCCAGCTTGGGTTATTTCACCAATTAGCAGATTCATGTGAGGGGGAAGATGTCCTGAGCTATCGCACCAGCTGATGGGCGGAACAGATAGGCCCTCCTGTGGTGAGGAATGTCCTGCTATGTACTTCCCCCTACAGAAGACAAGTTTGCTGTCCTGAAAGCATCGTTAGACTACTTATTAGCCAAGCTGATACATCTGTTCAAAAATATTTGTACTGCTGTTGTCATTGTAGTGTAAGCACTGTTTCAGTTTCCTTGCCATGACTTCCATTTTCCTGTCCCCATTCTGGCTGCTCTGTCTCCAAACGTCATTGGCCTTGCACCTCTGCTCACCACTGTGGCATGTGTTATCTAGGGTAAACCAAGAACAGTCCTAAGTTTTTTCCATGTATATGTAGTCATTATTGTCCATTTCTCTTCTTGGTTGCCCTATCTGACATCTGAATAATCTTCTATTTCTTGCTTTAAGATTAAAAATTAAATCTACCTTGTCTCCACCATGGCAAATTGCTGCTCAATATATTACCTGATTCCAGCTTTCTTTGGCCATGAACAGACTTACCTAAAGTTTGTTCAGGGATGCTGGTCCTGCAGTAATTCAGATCCAATATTTCGTAAAACTTGCCTTGTCATAGTAATCAGAGTGCATTCGGAGGAAGAAGAAGGGATGGGATTTGGGATACATCAGAAGCATATACCCAGACAAAGAAACTTGGAAGTGCTCCCAGTCAAGTAATGCAGTCACAGCCTGAGCTGATCTAGCCTTTTTCACTCCTTCCAAGCTCTCTGCTTCTTTCTAATACCTCTCTTGGGAAGGAGGGAGAGATTACTAAAGCAAGGAAGCCTGCAACTTTCTTGTCATGCACATTCCTGACTGGTTTTTGTAACTTTGATCTGAATAAATCCTAAATAACTTCAGCATTCTAGTCCCTGGTTTCTGAGATCATTTGAATTTCCTAATCAGTATTCCTAGTTTACCAAAGTAAACTAGGTTTTTCTTTAGAAAAACCACTGTCACATAATCCAGGACTATCCTCCATGACCTTCTATGACAGTCTCACAACTCTTGAAAACCACATCTAACATAACACTATCTCAACATTTCCAGCAATTGTTTAGTGAATAAATAGATCGAGTGTTGTACTCAGGAATGTATAGCACTTGGTCCCATGGACACACCTGTCTAGGACACAAAGGTCTTTTGTGCTACTGCTAGTGGCACAGTATGGATCATAGATATAGAGGCTGTGTCTTTGCTTCCCTTGCAAAATGCCAGTGTTAGTGTGCGGGAGTGTTGCTATTCTAAGTGAATGTTCTAGGTGAATTCTAGATGGTGCTGCAGCAGCCTCAGCTGACTGTGATGATGGCTATGACTAATATGAGCTGGCCTCACTAATCAAGGATAGCTTGTCTGGCAATCAGTTATGTGTGTGAATACAAAAGCCAAGCTAGTCCTTACAAGAATGAACTTTATTCAAACCTCAAGCAAAATAAAGAAATAATCTCAGAAGTCTCCTATGAAAACAGGGTGGGCTTCTATTTAAAAAGAAAAGCCAAGCCAAACCAAATCTTTTTCTGAGCTTTTCTTCTTCCAGTGGGACAGACACCTTGTTACTGTGTCCTAGCTGTTACTTGTGGTCTGGCTGATTGATGTACCCTTCTGCAAATTAGCTTCCTTTTGAAAGAATAGTAGCTTTCTCATACTTCATATTATCACCATGCTTGCACTGGACCAAAACTGAATAGATTATCTTCCACTATTAGTCCAGTTCCTCAGTGAGAATACTCCTGTCCCTGTTGCCCTTAAAACTGAAGCAAACTTCAAGATTCACCAGTTTTCAGGAGTTCTGATAGTCTGAGGAGGTCTCCCATGTCAGGTCTCGTTCCAGTGAGGTCTGGGTAGCATCACATGTGTCTCTCTTTCCACAGCCCTCTGGTGAGTTTTCTGTTTGGAAAGGAGAGAAATGGATGGTTATCAGCATGGAGTAAGAGTTATCTGTATGCCCTCTTCACTAAGATAATGTTTCTTACAAAATAAGTTACTTTAGGCTAAGGGAAGAGACTAGGGACCGCTATTGTAAACACATTAGATTGGGCATTTTGCTGTTGGTTTCAGGATGATCAAGAGAGGAATTTGTTCTCTGCAGAGATGACTGGGGAAGGGGAGACAAATTAAGGAAAGGACAGCAAGATTGTAGACAAGGCAGAGACTCCATGGTGTTTGTGGAACATGTATTGCATTGCACTTAAGTGTTCTTTCCTTCCCCAGAGGCTGCTGTCAGTTATGCAATCCCCCAGGTTTGCCTAAGGCTAGGTGGGATCCAGTGGAGCAGCTCGCCTACCTTCAGCCGCATCAGTCACTAGCAGCATGTGAAATGTGCAGCAGGCCATGGGGATGATGTTGCTCTTCACTCTGCCAACAAGCGGATCTCACAGACAGTGACTTGAGCTACCCAAACACAGAGCTGATGAACTCCTGGCAAGGATCCCTGGATCAGACACCATCTGTTACCACATAGGGAATAAATTCTGCCTCTGAGCTTAGCATCGTCACATCCCCCACATCAATCTTGTGTACAAGAATAAGGTGATATGTTGTAATAAGATGAAGATTCCAGATTTCTAAAATAAATTTGCCACAACTTTTAGCAAGGCTTTGGCCCTTCACAATTGCAGCAGTTGTGGCCTTCTACTCCACTTCCTCCTCCCTGACAGCAGGGTCAGACTATCTCTCCTACAAGCAACCTAACAGACCAGAGCAGGATACCCTTCCTAAATGATGCCCAGAGTGTTGTGGAACATATTCAGCCAGACACAGTACATGATGTTGTGCATTTCACAGCACTGAGACACACAGTGGACTCAACAGAGGTAAACCAGTGGGCACAGTGGCCTGGCCAGCCTCTTGAGAAGCTTATTTACCCAGCACTGGACCAGGTAAAGACCCCAGCTGCTCCACAGTCAATGCTAATTCACTACAGTGGCCCTAGTCCTTCAGAGCTTCACAGCTTACTGAGCAGCACCTTTTAGCAGAGCACAGCAAGGCTCAGGATGGAGTTGCTGGTACTACAAGGCCAGGGTGGAGGCAGTCTGCAAGTCGCCCAGCCAGCAGCAGCTGCGCCTCTTTGCTGTTTCAGGTGTCCAGGGGCGGGAGTTCACAGCAGTAAACGGCAAGGAATTCATTACAAAAGTAACAAACCAGCCCTGGCTTCTCCTTTGCAGGGAGCAGGACTACAGACCCGATTTTAAAATTGCGTAGACAAAGGTAGGAGACGAGAAAGATCTTTTCTGCAATTTTTACTGGAACCAAAACTGGCAAAGACAGCAGCACGGGCTTTGCAAACTCTTTTGTCTGGGTGCCAGAAAGGACAGGACAGAGAGATTACAACCAGTGGAGTCCTGCACATTGAGAAATGACAGAGAGTACATCCAAAGGGGAACTCTCGGGGCAGGGTTCTGTTTGAATGAACAAATGGAACATCGAACTTAACCGATACATAAAACTGGGTGGGGGAATCTCGTACTTACAACAGAACAATAGGAATTCGCTGATGTGGACACTGCAGTTGCTGCTATATGCACTGCAACACAGGGTGACTCAGCAGGACTTCACCAATCATCCATAACTCTGTGACATTTCTACTACCCTGCAAAAGATATTAATTTAAGAGCTGTGGCAAGTGGGATGAGGTAGTTAGTCATCCAGTCTCTTGCTCCGTCTTCTTGCTTATGGTTCTGAGACTTTCAATTTCTCTCTTGCCAACTTTATGTCAAACAAATTGCATCATCCTGCCATGGTGAAAGGAGCAGAAAGGCAACAGGAAGCTGCACTCCTTAAATGTTTGAAAGGTGCACAAGAGCTTCTGGGACACACATTGTTAACAGCTTGTTGCATCCAAGTTACAGAATATCTTGCTTGAATTCTCACTAATTTGTTATGCTTTAAGTCTGGTTATGGGCAAAATGAACACATTATACAGGCAAAGACAATAATTTATTGTTATTCTAAATAATTGTAATAGTCCAGTCAAAGAATTATCAGTACAGTTATGATGATACTAACACAAATACTTCAAAGTACATAGCATTAAATGATATATTCAAAAACTTTTAAATAGCAACACTTCTTTGGTACCCATCACTGCCCCAAGGGTCCTGAAGTTGCTTGCTGTTGGGAATTTGCAAGTTAGTCCTTCTCCAGCTGGAATGCAACACTGGTCATTTCTTCCTTCTCATCCTTGGAAAGTTTGGGGTAATTTTCGCATGTTTGCCAAGAAACTTTATTCCCTTCTCTTTCTTCATTGATCTGCAAGTCCATGTTATAAGTAAATTTACTCTCAATACCACAATTTACAGTGTCAGATAGAAGTCACTTCTAAAACCATTTCACCCACTTCTCAGGGTTGCACTCCTCTGATGACTAGTAACTGATTACTGGTGAGCTACTCATAGCCCTGGGAGCACATCCTTTGCCTGTGTTTTCAACCCAAGTGTATAGTCCTCCAAGCTGTATTTCTTTCTGGGCTCAAAAGTAATTCTGCATGGAAGAACTATTTGTTATTCCTATTAGTAGATGATATTATAAGTATACATATAGCATGAAGTGTTATACCAGGGATCTGTACCATGCTAAGCAAAAGTCAAATCAAAGTAAGTTATCTTAAGAATTGCTGGTATTAGCTAAAATAAATTTCCAGGAAGGCCAAACAAAGTCCAGACAAAGCATGATAAGTGATAAGACCATTGTTGCTAGTTACCAGGAAGCCTGCTCTCTGTTCCAGGCAATAGAATGTTATATTTACTGGGTTAATACGCTGGGATAGACCTTCCCAGCATATCTCCAGAACACTCAGCTGTAGAAGATGGCCCTATAATGCAGAAGAGAAATGAGTGCTTAACTGTGGGAGAGTTGCCTAACAAAATCTCTGCAGGCTTTTAGTTTGAAGGACTAAGCACTAACACACAGCTTAAGATACAGTTCAGTTCCCACCTCAGTCACAACTTCTCATGAATTTTCTAAAATAATGCTTAATATGGGCATTTTCTCAGTCTCTTGTTGATAAACGGAGAGTAGGGATTGCCACAATTACTAACAGTGAGAAACAAGGGCACAGGCAGAAGGGTATGAATTCTTACTGAGCTAAATACATTTATGTGCCATTTTTTAACCTCACAGCCTATACAGGAAATAAATACTTCTAGCATCATCTGAAAATTGTATTTTTAATTGTTGTTTTTCCATCTGAGCTAGAAGTTGGACTGATTTGCAGCCACTGTCAGCTGCCTCTGACTGGCATAAAAGTGGTATTTTGATGAGGATGTTTACACATCATTTGGACATGGATTCTTACTGATATAGTGTTTTCCCATCTCCATCCTCATGCATACAAAAGACAGAGATGGCACAGAAACAAGAAGATCCATCACTCCCTGAGGCACAGCAGTCCCATTCCCTGCCATATGGTCAGAGGGACAACGTTGGGTGCCAAGCTCCACTCTGGCTGAGCAAATATCCTAAAGGTGGCAGAGGTGTCACCACTCTTGCTGAAGATGAGAAAATGGTGTCCTGGGAACATCATGTGTGTATTTTTAATGCAAAAAGATGGTTCTAATTTATACTGAGCATCCACTGAGTTAGCTGTCTGTAATTAAAAAAAATCCCAGCCTGTATCCCTAGAGAGAGTCCTCAGTATCAAGGTTAAATGAATGCCTTGAACTACAGAGTATTTATTTTTAATTTACATGTCTGTACTTGTTTTTAATACTATTGTGGTAAGAGAGGAAATGAAGGCTTAATTATTAATGGGTACTCCTCTCTTTAGCTTATTCTTGTCCTATTACCTTTGGGTTTCAGGGTCTCATTTGGCTTCTGCTTGGTGAATTTTACGATTGAGCTCAAAACTAGAAGTCTCCAGTCCTTGTTTCATCTGATATGTTAAAATACATTCCAAAGACACAATTTGTTCCAGTACAAATAATTGTTATCTTCAGTAAGAGGGGAGAAATGAATGGATAAATCTGGATGGCTGTATTGGTAGTCTCAGTGGAAAGAGGTTAAGGAGTGAGAAGCTGGATGTCATTACTGGCACAGGAAAAATGTCAGCACAGGCAGTTTGAGAATACAAGTGTGTCTCAGCAAGAGGCAAGAACACATAAGCTTTCTTTGCAGAGAAAGAAGATAAAAAACCTGAAGTCCCATCTACACATCAGCCATCTTTGGACCTTTTTAAAAGAAACTGAAACAAAAAGCCCGTTGCACTGATACATATCCAGCTCCTGCCATAACAGCCTTGAAGGAGATCCGTGTGAGAAGAATGCCAGTCCTCTGCAGAGATGCGTTGCTGGGATGAGAGAGAAAGAGAGATAGAGCCAATGAGGAAGGTGGAGCTGAAGCACTACTTTTCAGTGTCCTCTTCAATGAATTCCTAGCCCACCAATATATCTGTGGGAACACACACCTTCTGCAGTCCATTGCCTGCGCAGGAAGTGCTCCTTTACTGCATTGCAAGGCACTTCAAAAACTGCACCCTAATTCTACCACTGGTTCCAAGCTGTAGTGACTCTTTGGATCTAAGCCATCATAACTCAATGGAAATTTGTGTGGAGAAGAAATTTCCATCTTCTTTTAGATATGTGTTTCCCACATAGGGAAGTCTTGAAAAAAACTTCCATCTTCTTTCACCTGTTTTTTTCCTGTGTAAGGAAGCCTTGGAACAGCCTTCAGAAATAAATCCATTCCCTCAGCTTCTGAAGTCGAATGAACTCATACTTAGGCCCTCTCATCTTCTTTCCATCTCTCTCCCATAGGTTAAGGTTTTTTCAAAATGCATAACACTCGGGCTCTTTAAACAAGTAGGATATTTACTACTTCCTCCAGTGAGACCATTATTAGGCCAATAATTAAACACCTCTGAAAATGTCACTGGTACTTTCTTCTTTACTATCCTATTATTTCTGTTTCCCCGTCATGATCATCTCCTCTAAAATTTCTAGTGATAGTTACACTAATTTTTTATTTCCCTAATGTACCCATAAGCAGGAGATATGTCACTAGATATCAAAACTAATGCTCATGTTCATTAAAAGCAAACTGAGAACTGGTGAAATCTGTAATAGCCACCCACCTACCAACCATGGTGACTGAATCTCAATTACACTGTAGCCTGTAGAAAGAGCTATGCAACACGATACTGGGGAGCTGATGGGAATGCCATATTGGTAGTTCTTTTGCATTTATTATCTTCGTCTTATTTTCTTCAAAATCTGGAGCTGTCAAAAATCCATTTTCAACACACTTCCTGATAATAATTTTGCAAAATTTGCAAAAGTTACTGTGGAGAAATTAAAAAAGAAAATGTCTTGACATTTGTATTTTGGAAAGTTTACAGATTTCAAAATTCTAAATGTTAATGTTATGAAATAGAGCTATTTTAGCTTGTATATTTTTATATAATTTTCTGATGTCCTTGATTTTGCATTTTTCATGCATTTTACAGTTCACATTTCAAACTCTGACCTGGAGAACGTTGTAGCTAAAAAAACCTGCCAAAACATAGCTTTAATCTTTAGGAGAAACAGTTATTTAAGTATAGTCTGACACCCCGCATGTGATTCATTTCAGGTGGTATATGGCTAAATTAGATGAAAAATCCCCTCATAATCAAGTTAGAGAAACTAGGCACCGTTGAAGTGTATTTTGTCTACTGTGGTTTAGACCTCAAGCTTAGGACAAGAAGAAAAGCATTCCCTGAGGGCCTCATTCAGTAAATGATACAGGCATTCCTTGTCATCTGAGAGATGCAAGGCTATCTAAGACAACCTTATGGAGATCTGTTTCCACCTAGAGTGGCAGTGCAGGTGGGACAGCCTGATCGTCTCAGATAGCATTGGTTTACAGAAGTGAATCCGAGGTGTCTGATACATTTGGGGTTTTTTTGTTTCATTGGGTTTTTTTGTTTGGTTGGGGTTTTTTAGTAGAAAAGAAGATTTTAAAAAATTATTCAGTTATCACAGATACCTGGAGTGGATTCAACTGACTAAATATAAGACATTTTAGGGATCCCACTTGACCTTCCGTTGTCTTTCCACTGTCATCTGAGCTACCTGTGTGTCTTTTGTTAAACCTGCTTTCCCTATGAGGGTTCTTAGATATGCCAGAATAGCTTACATGGCATGAGGTGCCTAAATTTAAGCATCAAGATCCTGCCCTTTAGGTGGCATTAATTTCCAGATTAAGACACCTAAATTTAAGTTTCTATATGTGCACCAAATGTCCAAGCTTCCACAGGATTCAATGCTGGCTACAGAGCCTGGAGAGCAATCCTACTGTCTAAATGCTGCAGCTATGGTCACTTGGAATCATAGTATCATAGGATCAGTAAGGCTGGAAAAGATCCCCAGGACCATCAAGTCCACTGGGGCCTCCCAGATGCAGACACAGCCTGCTACTTCACAACAGCCCAGCTCTCCCCTGGGTACTGTGTCCTCACTGCCTGGCCTGTGCAGATTGTTCAGGCACCCCAGGGGACATCAAATGGCACCAGACACCCCAGGGGGGCAGTGTCAGGGGTTCTGCAGGGTGCACACTGGCACTGCTGACATGTAGGTGTTGTGATGTGGTGCTGATGCCCACCCCTATAGCTGGTGAAATAAAAAGAATATCTTCGTCAAGGTACTCACTACTGACCAGATAAGATCTCTAGATCTAGGGGAAAAAAAAAACAAAACCAAGGGATATTAATCACAGCTCTCCTCAATAGTTATAAATTAAGAAAAAAATCCAGCAATTTGAGTAATATAGAGACAGTAGTAAAAAGACTTTGAATTAAGGGAAACCAGAAAAATTTCAAAATGTTTTGTTACTGTGTGAGAAACCTTAAAAATTGTTTCATTTTTGCAATTATAAATTCTAAAACACAGCATCTGAAAAATCTGTGGATTTCAGGCTGGTCTGCTGTGGGGGACATGCCCTTTACGTTCACAACTGCACATCCCTTCTGAGAGCCACAGCACACAGTGATGTCATTCCTAACCTGTTTTCACTGGAGACACCTTCATAAAAATCTGGACAATTCAAGTCTGAAAAAAGACTTCTCAACTGTTTTGACTCAGCCAGAGGCACCAGATCGTGCTTTGATTTTGCTGAATCTAGTGGACTCTGGGCTTATATACTGTAATTTTGGAGACACACTCATCTCTCAAAACATTTTTTTCAAAGACTGCAGTCCTCCTGATTTTTTTTAAAGGTACAGCTCCTAATAAATAATCTGGCTGACTTTCTCTATGACTTTTTTTGGGGTATGGTCTGCTAGAAAAATGTATGTGTGAAATTTTGGATAGATTGCTTGAGTTTGGAGAAAACTAGAAAAGGAGAAAATTGATCTTAGTTACACAAACTTTACTATGGAGAAACTCCTGTCTCTGCAATAGGCATAAGAAATGGTGATTTGAGATGCTGAAAGAACTGCTGAAGAAGAAGGTAATGAAATGTGGATTTGGAAAATTTACTTATTCTAAACCTGCTGGAAAGAAAAAGAAAGGAAAGGACCTGCTTTATACGCAACCAGTTGGAAACATCACTCCCCGATAAGGGAAAAGCTTATGGATCAGGCACGTATATTCACAGAACCGTGGTTATCCAGAAAAAATATGAGCAGCTTTTTAATTTTATATATCTCATAACTGGACCTCTGAGGAAACTTTGGTACAGAATGAGAAAAAGTGCTGATAAAATTAATGGAAAAATGAAGATTTGTTAGATCCCATTAACCTGCTCGCTGCCAGTATGTGGTTCATACTAAAGACTTGATGATGATGATGACTTTGGCCTCCAGGTAAATAACAAGTCAAAGAACTTTGATTATCTGCAGATTATTTCAGAAGGTAACAAAAAAAAAAAAGAAAAATAAAAACAAAATATCATTTATCATTTTACATCCCTAATGTCTAATCTATTTTTTCCATTTATTAGCCCCATTTACCTTCTTTAGGCTTCTACTTCCTTCAAGCAGCTGCCACTTACTACCCTTCTTTCCTTCTGTTCAGTTCTGTTTTTTCATTTCTTAATTAAATGAGATGCTTCAAATGTTCCTATATCCTTCAGTCTCATTATCTTTTTTCTGCTTCCTAAAACTTGTTGGCATCCTTCTCCTGTTAGAATGCATGAGCTGAGCATCCTAGCTTAAAGACATGGTTTGAGAACACAGAGCCAGACATATTGTGTGCTGTGCACCACGCACTTAGATACACAGCATCAATTTGCACAAGTATTTTCAGCTACCATAACACATTTCAAATCCATGCATGCAGTTTTCTGCCATCTTTCTGTACCTTTCAGCATTGTTGCCTCTCATTTTTTTCTTCTTTTCATCCTGAACATATGTTAGATTGATAGTGGTAGTCTTGTTGAATCTGGCTTTTAAATCTCTCTAAATCTATTTTATTCTCTCTCTATCTAGATTTATGGTATTAAGCTGGTGCTTGATTGGGTTACTCTAACACAAATTTCTGTGCAGTATGACCTGAAGGCTTTCAATAATGTGCTGTTTACTTTCTCATTAACAAGGTGCTCAGTTTAAGAGAAAGTTCTCCAATGTAGGTAATGTACAAACACAATGCTCTAGAAACTTATTCTAGGATTCAAAGCATTTTTGCAGACTTTTGATACAGAAGGTATCTTCTATCCAGGGTAATTTTAAATTTTTTTCCAGATAAGACCTTGTGAAATGGGATGGCTTAGTACTTAAGCAAATTTACAAATATCTGTTGAATTGTTTAATTTTAACTCTTCTAGAAAAGCAGATCTTCTGGCCAGAGTTTGTTCATCAGCAGTTCAGGTATTGTCTAGCATGCAGATAACTGGAGCCTTATTTTGATTAATTCACTGATTTTCAAAATGTTTTATTCCTCAGTTTACTGAAAGAAAAGCAAGAAGATAGATTAAAAAATGAGGATCCACTTATGAAATAATAGTGGAAAAATCCAGCCCTGTGAACTATTTTTATATGGGTTTTTTTCCCTGCCCTTAATTCTTAAAAGGTTCTTTTTCACAGAGCATTTCCAAAGAGTATTCCTTCCTAGTCTGAAGGCCACAGGAGTATTTATTTTTATTAACTTCTTAAGTAATTTGCTTTTATCTTAGTTTTACCCCACCTATTTATACCTCTCAACTTAGAGTTTACTTGAGACAAATTTTGAATCTGCTTAAGTCAAAGTGAAATATACCACTCTTTAACTGGAAAAAGGGCCCTGCTTTTTAGCTTTAGTTTCTGTAAATTGGTTTTATGCTGCTAGTGAAAGTAATAGACATTACTTAGTGGAGAGCACACGGAGCCAGTCACTATGCCTCAGCTGGCATGAAGTAACTTGCCTACCTGCAGTAATTCAATCATGCTCAATTATGGGTCCACATCATCGATTTTATTGCTGTAACTTGCAAAAGCAGGTGAAGCCTACAGCTTATATAACTCTGGGAGGTGATTGCCCTAAGATATGATCAAGACCAGCTGGATTGTATGCATTCAGATTTCCAAATGTATTTGAGTAAGTTTTCTCTGTACCTAATATTTCAACCTTTTTTGATGTATATTTTTACTGATGACAGGCTTGATACCACTGTAAGTTATCTCAGTCACTTCTGAAACATTATTAATTTCATGTCTTCCTTATTTATGAGTAGACCTGCTTTCTTCCCACTGGTAATCTTCCAAATGCTGTTATACTACTTTCATATCTCTGGCACATATTAACTGATTTTGCCCCTTTGCTCCCAAATATCAATTTTCACTGCAAACCTGCAAAATTTAGCAGTAATCCACTGTAAAGCTGAGAACATTTTCAGGAGAAGTAAGATCTAGTTTTCAGTGACTCAGCTCCCACAGGCTGTCATATTATCAAAACATAAGCAATAGTTATGATTAGTAGTACAAATCTAGATTCTTCCCTGGGGTTAGGAGACTTATGAGTGTGGTCTGATGAGTTCTGATGAAACTTTTCATTTCCACCTGTTTTCTATGTAAAAGTAAGCAATGGGGCTGATTTTTTTCATGGAATGGTAGAATATCTCAAGTTGACCCATAAGGATCATTTCATCCAACTCCATGTTCATCACAGGATTAAGCTTCTATATTTTAGGAGTGCTCAAACACCAGTCTTAAAAGAAAGCTTCTAAGGGAACATTTACCTGAAGGACAGGGCAAAATTACTTCTCTCATACCTGAAATGGTGGTTTCTCCAAACCTGTACTCATTTTTATAAGGATTATTGGTTCTCAGTCACATTCCTTTACATGTGTTGATGATGACCATCAATTTATGTGATTCAGTGCAGATGTTGAAGGGTTTCAGGGGATCTTGGTGTTCATGCTGGCTATCCAGAAGGAGTGGACAGACTTTAAAGTTTCTTTTAAACTCTCTCTGAATATACTAGGGAGTTTCTCTGCCACAGACAGAGTAATACACGTAATTTAGATACTTCTAACTTTCTCTTAATCCAATGATATATGTACCCGTCCTACATCACTTTTCTTTGCCAACAGGGAGGGTCATCAACTCTGACACTGTTACAGATATCAGGAAGTATCTGGAAGGTTCAGAAATGGCAGGGATGAGAACAGGTGTTATTATTTTCCAAAATCTACTTATGGGATCTCAAGGCTGCAGCCAGACCCCCTCTGTAGGCCTAGTCTTCAGCTTATAGTTGCAGAAAATATTCCACAATTTCTTCTACCCACGTCTTTTGCCATGCAGCCTGTATCCCATTGGTTTGAACAGTCAAGGAGTGATAAATGGTTTGGAGCTGATCTTCCACCTTGATGCTCCCTGTCAGTACAAGTCCATTGATGCCAAGGCACAAAAGAACAGGTTGTATCCTATGCCTGCAGTCTGCTTTGTGTGCTGAGAACTTATTTTTCATTGTTCTCAGGGTTTTTTTTATTTGTCTGGGGTTGCTTTTTTGTTTGGGCTTTTTCAGTTGTTTGGATTTGGTTTTGGTTGGTTTGTGGTTTTTTTGGTGGTGTTGCTTTTTGGGGGAGAATGCAAAACTTTTATTTCTATTTCCTTCCCCTGTAAATTATAATTAGGGGGATCAATGTGTTTAGACAAAAAAACATGGGAGATAACTGCATTATCATTCTTTGACTAGGGAGTTTCCATTCAGTTTGAATATATGTATTGAAGATTATCGTAGTATAATTACATTGGGGTTTGAGTCTCAAGAGGGCCTTACAAGTACCTTTTCAAATGAAAATTGATCAAGGCTAACAGCAGGAATAAAAAGTCCAACTATGAAAAGTTTTTAGAGTCTATAAGGATACTGAAGTTTTATGTATATTGCCTCTGTTGTCAATTCACTGAGTGCCCAGAGCCTTGCCATCTTCTGGGGTAAAATCTGCTTTAGCTGAGAACCTTAGAAAAAGAACCCTGACTAGATTCAATTTTTTAATATAATTATAGTTAATAATGGTGTGATTGCACTTTTTCCTTCGAATTCAAAGAGACAAAAATTCTTGCTAGTAGTTAAGTAATTTTATATTAACTTTCACTTGTAGGAAAAATACAGATAATTCTATTAGCTAAGTATTTCACTTAAAAAAAAGTCAGGTTGGGGGAGATAATGTTCTGAAAGTCTGTCCTGTTGTATGTACTTTAGGATGAAATATCTTCCTGTTTCCGTTGTTTCCCATCACTTGATATTGGGCCCAGAGGCATGTCAAGCTCTTTGACCCCTGTGGAGTGATGACTGCTGTGTCATACTCTGCTGAAGCTGAGTACATACCCTTCCCAAGAAATGAGTTTATACCCTTCCCAGCTCTGTGTTGCAGCCAGACGGTCCTGAGAAATACCCAGGAATTATGAGATTTGTTTCTTTGTCAGGTTATGCCTTTTCCTCTCACCCATGTTTGTCTTATTCCAGTGATGCACAAGCTGCGTTACCAACAGCATTGACTGAACCATAGTGGCTGCCTGAGGAAGTGTTAGGATACACAGATGAGAAGCTTGACCAAAGGGCATCCTGCTTCTGTCAGCAGAGCTACTTGTGGGGAAAGCTCCTTCACTGGGGGAACTTGGACTTTTCCAGGGACTTGAAATTACGTCATACACATATCTGCTAAAGCCACTTCTTGCTAGCTTTTAGTGCTGTCTTGCCATGCTTTCCACTTTTCTTTCTTAATTATTTCCACTGCTATACATCTTCTCTTCCATCCCCTCCCCAGTTTTAGTTGTTCAATCATGGTGAAATAAGGCTCAGAGCTTAATTATAGTTCACAATTGCCTTCAATCTGTAAGACAGTGTAGTCTTAGTGTTGAGTATGATAGGACCCCAAAACCACTTCCCAAGAGAGGGTTGGCTGAAGCATCATCAGCCCATCACTAGTAAATTAATAGTTTGCTTCCCAAATTACATATCTATAATATCTGCCAGTCTCTNCTTCCCAAGAAATGAGTTTATACCCTTCCCAGCTCTGTGTTGCAGCCAGACGGTCCTGAGAAATACCCAGGAATTATGAGATTTGTTTCTTTGTCAGGTTATGCCTTTTCCTCTCACCCATGTTTGTCTTATTCCAGTGATGCACAAGCTGCGTTACCAACAGCATTGACTGAACCATAGTGGCTGCCTGAGGAAGTGTTAGGATACACAGATGAGAAGCTTGACCAAAGGGCATCCTGCTTCTGTCAGCAGAGCTACTTGTGGGGAAAGCTCCTTCACTGGGGGAACTTGGACTTTTCCAGGGACTTGAAATTACGTCATACACATATCTGCTAAAGCCACTTCTTGCTAGCTTTTAGTGCTGTCTTGCCATGCTTTCCACTTTTCTTTCTTAATTATTTCCACTGCTATACATCTTCTCTTCCATCCCCTCCCCAGTTTTAGTTGTTCAATCATGGTGAAATAAGGCTCAGAGCTTAATTATAGTTCACAATTGCCTTCAATCTGTAAGACAGTGTAGTCTTAGTGTTGAGTATGATAGGACCCCAAAACCACTTCCCAAGAGAGGGTTGGCTGAAGCATCATCAGCCCATCACTAGTAAATTAATAGTTTGCTTCCCAAATTACATATCTATAATATCTGCCAGTCTCTGTGTCTTTCAGTCCTCCAGAGAGGGAAGGTTATAGTTTTGGTGTAAAAGAATCAATTCAGGGGCATCACGAAACTGGAAAGGTTTTTTTTTGTTTACCTCTGAAGGGAGGACAACACTAGGAAACATGGCAAAACAGCAAAAGGTAATATTTCAATTGTGATTTTTTCCCATCAGAACATGGGCATCATCAGACTATTTCTTTGCCCTCTATCTCCTTGATCTTCCAGTGGCCTGTCTGGAAGTCTCCTTTGTATACATATCCTCAGATATACAGATCCTTAGGACTCTGTGAGGAGTCTTCATTCTCTCTAACAGGTTATTTCAGACATTTTGCTAGATTTCATTTCCAAGTTAAAATGAAAGCAAATATCTGAGCACCTGAGTGCTCAAAAGCCTTTTTCTGCTTAATTCTAGTACTGACAGTTTGAGGGTGATTAATAAATTGTTTGAGCTTTTCACATAGCAGCATATGGATGAGTCTGCACTACCATCAACTTCCTTTACAGTCAATAAAGAGAAATAAGCACTTTTGGCTTATGATTCATCTGATCTTTTCCAGCAATCCACTTAGGAGGAGATGGCTTGTGCCCTGTGTTTATTCCTCTCTGCCAAGAAGGCACAAAATCTAGGCATGTCTCAGACTTTATTGCATTTATTGTAGGCATCCATGCCTACAGTAGGCAGAGAGAGTGGTGAATGCCAAAGGATTAGGACTCGGATAATTTTCTGGAGGAGATCCTCTTGTGGACAGCACATCTGCCCTGGGAAATGTTAAAAACTGGTATAAAGCTGCTTCTTACTTTTCAGCAAGCACTTACATAATAAATCTGCACCAAAGAAAGTAGACTAACTTCCATGTGTTTGCTTTTTGTAATCAGTTTCTTACATATGCATTTGTTGGAGGAAAATTTCCTCTTATTTTCTGAAACTTAACATTATTCTTGGCTCATTACACCTAAAACATGCCCTTCTCTTGAACTTGGATCCTATTGTCCTGGTTTCAGCTGATACAGAATTCATTTACTTGCTAGTAGCTGGTACAGTGCTGTGTTTTGGTTTCACTATGAGAATAATGTTGACAGTGCACTGATGTTTTGGTTGTTGCCAAGCCTGAGTCAAGAACTTTTCATTTTCCCATGCTCTGTCAGTGAGGAGCTGCACAAGATGCCTTCAGGGAGCACATCTGGGACAGCTGGCCCAAACTGGCCAAAGAGATATTCCATACCATAGAATGTCAAGCTCAGTATATAAACTGGAGGAAGCTGGTCTGAAGGGGACAATTGCTGAGGGATCACTGGAAATGGGGCAGGCATTCGTCATTGGGTGGTCAGCAATTGTATCATGAATTGTTTGGATTTGTTCTTGGGTTTAATTTCTCCTCTCTCTCTCTCCTCATTTTTTATTGTTATTTATATAATTTTATATTGTTTCAATTATTAAACTATTATATCAAAAACCATTAATTTTGGCATTTTTTTTTTACTTTTATCTGATTCTTCTTCCCACACCACCACTGGGAATGGTTTGAGAAAATGGCTGAGTGGTATTTAGTTGTGGGCTGAGTTAAACCAAGATACCTATATATCATAACACAGAGAAATCCCCAGGCACACTCTTGCAACTGAAAGGATTATATCCACTTGTTTTCTCATTACCTCTGTCAAACTCATAAACAAAAAATAAAAAGGCCTTGCTTGTCTTTCCTACCAGCAACCTCAATATCCTCAAACTATCCTCCTCAAATTTATCCTTTGTTGTACTTTTCCTCATGTTTTCCCTTTCAGCCAGGCTCTGAACCACCACACTATTGGAAATACTCCCCAGCCGAGCAGCATTAGTGTGGTCCATTGTCCATTGTCCAAATATAATCAGATGCATACATTTGATCTATTACAAAGACATGTTTTACGCATCCCATTTATAAAGATGCAGTTTCCTAGTCTGATACCTGTCTTTTTGCCCAGATTTTTGGCCATGACTAAGATACAGAGAAATTATGTGCCAGTCTGGCTATTGTGAGTCAGATTAACCTAAGAAATATTATTTCTTTAGCCAGGGTATCCCTGAAAGGGTATGTGATTTTGGGGTAACAAGTGCCACACATGTTTCAGTAGATATAGTGGGATTTGGTAGCAATGGAGGCTTGCTCAACATTCTTATCAGTACAGGATGAGGCACACCTCATTTAAAAAACAGTTAAGGTAGCTTACTCAGTTTTGATTCATTCTTCTCATTTCCTCCTTTTTTTTCTTGTCAGTTTACCCAAGACTGAACACATCTATTTCTGGTTTTCCATATATTAAAGGTACTGCTTTATGCTGCCACGATCCCCCACCCCCAATGTATTTCAGTGTGAAAAGGCAACACATTCTGTCTTTGACATGGAAATTGTTCTCATAATTATTTTTATTGATTAAGTGAATAGAAAAGAACATGAAGCACACATATGCCCAGAGTCTGACAATCTGTTACCATTTCAGTTGCAGAAAACAGTAACAATCTTAGATATAATGACACCAATTATGTTCTCTTCCTCTAAGCTGCACAAGAAAAAGCCTTCTCATATGAAAACTAATGCAGGACTGGGAAGAGTTTTTTCTTCCCTGTTAGGCACTGTGCACTACTGTGAAGGGCAATGTGAAACATATGACTCATACTCCACTGCTGCAATGAAAGCTTTGCATAACAGAAGTAACTCATGCATAACTTTCAAAAAGTGTGTAACCTCACATGGGTCCTACATGGAGTTTTCATGCCTCATGTAAGTATTTGTATGAGCATGCCTGGAACAGAGGGGTATCCCAAGCCACTGTTCCCAGAAGTGTTTTCACATTTCTGTGTTGAGAGGGGACTTTACCAATGTCTATAAGGATCTGAAGGGAGGGTGTCAAGAGGGTGGAGGGAGCCAGGATCTGCTTGGTAGTGCCACGCAATAGAACACGTGACAATGGGCAGAAACTGATGGACAGGAAGTTCCACCTGATCATAGGGAAGAACATCTTTACTGTTCAGGTAACCCGGTGGTCCTTTCCAAACTTACCCATTCTGTCATTCTGTGATTCCTTATAAAATTTAGTGGCCCAAGTGCCCAAAGGCCACTGGAGAGGAGGAACTGTGATTTCTCCCACTATCCAAGGCAAAAGAGTCAGTCTGTATCTTCCTCAGGGCATCAGACCCTGTCTATGGTTCAGTCTCAGTTTTGTGATGACTATGACACATTCAGAAGATGTGAACATAGTACCTATCTTCTTGCGCTTGGAATGGGGAATGTTCCATGCCCTAGGCATGTGCTGTAGACCACTGAACAAAAGGTAGCTGCTAAACTGACCCCAGTAAAACTGCATCATCCACAAGTATTTTTGGAGGACGTGTTTAAAGCTGACCACAGTATGAACATCAGGGCAAGCCAATGAGGCAACTGGACTAACACAAAGGTACTGACTGATGTGAGGCTCCTCAGTGGCATGTAAAAGCCACCTCTCCAAGGGGAGATCTTGGACAATTTTCTCAGGCTCAGAGAAATAGAACATTAAAATTTTAAATTTTAAGCAGGATTTAGCCCAGCTGTACACAGCATCTCTAAAGTTTGAAGTAATTTCCTGTGTACTGTGGCTGTTATCTTGCATCCCATTTCCCTTATATTCTGCCTGACAGGTAAAGAACACATTGTATAGAAAGCTACTCTCTTACTTGAAGAATAAATTCCAGTGTCTGGTTAGGGCTTTGTTTCACTTCCCCCATACCTTTGCTTTCACTAAATAAAGTCATTAACTATGTGAATTTTTCAGCCTTTTATTCCCATCACTGATTCTTGCTAAGTCTCTTCTCAGCTATACAAAAGACTCCTTTGGTATTTTCTCCCCATGAGGTACTCATATACTGTAATCAAATCACCTCTCAGTTTTCCTTTTGATAGCTAAACAGTTAGAGCTCTTCAAGCCCTTTGTGCTACAGAAAAAGTATATTATTCTGAGCACCTGTCACTCTCATATGGCAGTCTCATATCTAAGGACAGTCCATGCATAAATCTGAGAAAGCAGCATCTTCAGAATACTTTGGGCAGTCATTCGCTCTTGTTTCTCTGTCATTTCTTAAAAGCAGGCAGGTAAATAAGTAGATATTCTAAATTAAAAGGTATTTCAAAGTCTCTGTGTCTTCTGGCAGGCAGCAGAGAAGCTATTGCTTTGGATTTGAATGTTTTTTAAACTGTCTTACACCTGTAACATGACCTTTAACAGACATTTCTACTTAAATGAAACAAAAGTAAACTGTTTTAAATTCTGAATTCCTTCCATGCTGCAATAATTTGCAACACACTGATGATTCAATTTAGATAATTAGACCTTCCATTTAGTCCACCCAGTTCATTTTAGCATACATTGCAAGAATCCTGAAACCAGGATTAAAAAATCTTAGACTCGAGCCAGGATTAGGTCACTTAAGGGTTTCTCCCATTTCAGGATGTTTTCCAGGTCTTCCTAAATGGCATGTGTATGTTTCTGTATTAGGTTTGCATGGCCAAGCTTTGGTTGCAAGGGGGGCTACAGGGGTGGCTTCGGTGAGAAGCTGCCGGAAGCTTCCTCCATGCCTGATAGAACCAATCCTTGGTAACTCCGAAGACGGATGTGCTGCTGATCAAGGCTGGGCCAGTTAGAAATGGTGGCAACACCTCTGTGATAACCTATTTAAGGAGAAAGAAAAAAAATTATGGTGCAGCTGTAATTGCATCCAGAGAAGTGCTGAGTGTGAGCATGTGACAGGAACAGCTCTGCAGACACCAAGGTCAATGAAGAAGTGGGCAAGGAGCTAGGATTCCTCTGCAGCCAGTGGTGCAGCCCGTGGTACAGACCATAGTGAAGCAGCTGCCCCTCTGCAGCCCATGGAGATCCATGGGGATGCAGAGATCCACCTGAAGCTCATGGGGGAGACATATGCTGGAGCAGGTGGATGCCTGAGAGGAGGATGTGATGCCGCGGGAGGCCCATGGAGAGAGGAGCCCCTGCTAGAGCAGCCTGTCCTTGAAGGACTGCAACCCATGCAAGAGTGACTCAGTTGCAGGTGTTTGGGGAGGACTGTTGCCCATGGGATGGACTCACATTGCAGCAGTTGGTGGAGAACTGTTGCCTGAGAGATGGGCTCACATCCAAGAAGTTTGTGGAGAACTGTCTCCTGTGGGAGGGACCCCATGGTGCAGTAGGGGAACGACTTCCCTCCCTGAGCAGAGGGGGAAACCACGGGTGATGAATTAACCATAATCCCCGTTCCCTGGGGGTGGAGGGAAGGTGATTTTTTAATGTCTTATTTTACTTCTCATTATTCTGCTCTTATTTTGTTAACAATAAATTCAATTAATATCTCTAATTCTACCCTGTTTTGTCCGTGAAAATATTTGGCAAGTGATCTCTCCCAGGCCTTATCTCAGCCCGTGAATCCTTCACTATATTTTTTCTCCCCTGTCCAGCCACAGAGTGCAGTGATATAGAAGCTTTGGTGGGTGCCTGGCACTCAGCCAGCATCAAGCCACTACAGTTTCATTTCAACCACTACAGGGGTGTTGTTTTGGTTTGATTTTTTTATCCTTCCTTTAGTATATTGGTCAGCACATTTTTGGGGTTAAGGCTCCTCTTACTTTATCCCTACACTTCCAGCATCTGTTTTGGGTTGGTCTCAAATTCCTCTGTTCAGTATCTTTCAGTTCTTTATCTCAGAGCATAATGAGTTGTGGTTTACCCTTTTCCCTTGATAATACAGCCAGATTCTACTAATGGTAAATGATAGTCATACCTTCTGTAAAGCTCCAACACCAGTCCCAGTTAAAATAGGAGTTAATTAAAAAGTATTAAAGTCTACTGCAAGTGTGATTTTGCAGTCATCTTAATTTCTATTTCTACTTCAAACTTTCTGACAGACCATTAGTTTTGGTAATATTTAGTCAAACAGTTTCAAGAAAAGTCTGATCTCCTAAGACACTGAGAGAGTGAAAAAATGTAACATCAACAGTCAAAAAGGTGAAACAAAATGATTCTTGCTAAAATGCATCTGAATGTAAAAGAAAGCCTGATGTATAACTCTACCACATGGTAAGTTGAAGCTGTAAGTTGTATTTGTATGCCCTGTCCACATGGTTAAATACTCTAAGCTGACCTAGAATTCCCTCTAGCCCAGTTTTCTGGTCACCAAAAGTTCTCAGAAACTGAAAGAATTGCCAATACAGTAAAAATACAACATATTCTCTCATTCTTGTTCTATGACGGTTACAAGAGCTGGTCTGTTTTATAATTTTTTCCATCAGTGACAATAAAAACTTTTATTGTTTTTCAGCTCATTCTGGGTACAAAGTTCCCCACTGGGGAGCCAAATAATAAAATCCTTCCATTCTTGCTCAGGGGCTCCATTGGAAATGGCTGGGCAAGATTCCCTGGATGTGGTTTAATATTAGACAGCTGTAGATGACCACCCTAAAAGGAAAGAAGTTTAAAATACTAGTCACATTGTCCATAGAAAGATGTCATTCACTATCCTGTTAGACTCTCCATCCTGCAGAAGCATATGTTTCTGTAGATTACAGGAAAAGAAATTGCTCCTGTCTGGTTTATTAAAATGGTTGGGTGTTCACTGGGGTTTTTTTACATCTGGGATAGACATCTGAACTCCCTCTCTCTAATTCATGGGAGTCATAAGATGTCTCTGAGGACTGACCGGTGGCGGTAACTTTTATTGTGTCAGCAGTGTGTTACTGCAGAGTTTTCAAATTAGCAAAATTTTCTGGTTAAATATAGATGCAAACATGCTGTTCCCTTTCCTGTGCTCTAGATGTAAAAGAACCACTTAATTAAGATAATTAGGATAATTGAATCCCTAGACCATAAGAGTGCCCTTAGTTCACTTCCTCGGGAAACTGCAAGGTAACTGAAATGGGTTAGCATGGTCACCACTTGGCATAGCGCTGTGGAGAAGTGAGGGCAGTGGAAAAACCTCTCAGGACGGCATCTCACATGAATTAGTCTGGAATTATTTCAAGAAAAACTCCCTGTAATATTCAAGCAGGGCTGATTTGCACTCATGCTTTCTTCTTGCTGTGCTTGCAAATTAGTGCATTTTCTACAACAGCTTTGGTTTGATTTCGGTCATATCTTTTATTGCATGATGATTTCTCTTTCAATAAATCTTATCTGCTTGAAGGTCTGAAGCCACCAAAGCACTTTTAAAAGACCACAGGTTACTAGACAAGGAAAATATCCCTGAACTCTAGCAAGACATTTGCCAAAGCTCAGAGCAAAGCTTTGGACTTGACTTTCTCCTCTTCTCCCCACTTTGACGCATGCTGCTTAGAGCCCTTGGTTTCCTGGACTATGTTACTCCATGCAGCTCCAGTGAATAAGATGGAGTTTGTAGAAAAAGGAACTCCAGGCACATCCACGATCACATTACTTTATCAGCACAGCTTGAGCTACTCAACAAATAAAATATAGTCTTCACTGGTGGTAGAAGACAAAACGTAGCTTCCACAAAAATGTTGTAATTTGCCCTAATGTTCTTTCATCTCGGTCTTCCTAGTGATCAGTAGACTTTCTGCCAAGGATCCATGCTGTGCTGAAAGGAAGCATACAGAGTTCAAAGCACTTCAGCCTTAATGCAAAGCCCTCATTAAGAAACATGAAATGCACTATTTGATATTGTAAAGTTATGGGCAAAGAGAAAAGTGAATGCAATAGCTACAAAAATCACCCCAGATAAAAATGCCTTGTCCTTCCAACAGTCCAAATTTAAATTCTATTTTGGTGTCTCCAAGAAAGATGCCATATATTGTGGAAAAGGTATACTGGGCCGGTATTGGCTTCTTGGATACAAAAGGCAGAAGGGCCAGGATTGGCCAAATTTCCCCCAAAATGTCCATCATTAATAATTGCTCTTAGTTATCCTTCTGGTAGTAGTACCCTTAAGTCAGATGAGCTATTGTGGAAAACAATATGGCTATTTAGACAATCATTTAGCTTCATTTCATCTTCCTGGATGAAATCCTTTGAATTTAACTCACTGAATAATCACTCCGAAGATTTTAATCATCCCCAGAATCTACACATATGCCAAATGGCTCCATATAACTTTAATGACAAAATTAGAAAATGTGTTCCCAGGACTATGCAATGATCTACATCTGACTGTTCCCTGACATGTACATTTTTTTAAGCTTGGGGACATTTTCATTAAAAACAAAACAAAACAAAACAAAACAAAACAAAACAAAACAAAACAAAACAAAACAAAGAACCCCAATGTCCTGGGTTATGTGTATTCTATTGCCATCTTCATGAGCTATTGAAACCAGGTGTAGCAATGTTCCTTGCCTCCTCCCTCCGGGCTATCATCTGTTAATGGCCCCATCAATGCCTTGCCGCATGACCCATAGATAACGCGCTCCTGCACCATCTCCTGTTAATGGGCCCATCAAAGCCTTGCCTCATGATTCACCATCCCATTGTGAGATGCTCCACCCAGGGGGAAGGAGCCAAGCATTTCCATCTGGATAAAGTCTGGGGGTTTTGCAACAGAGGACAGAGCCTTTCCCACTGGATTCCCAGAGGACANTTCCTATTCCCCATATCTTTGCCTGAAAGCCCTTGATTTCAAAATTATAATAATTCGGAGGGAAGGGGTTTGCATCTTCCATTCCAAGGGAGGCTCCTGCCTTCCCTTAACAAACATCTGTCTTTTTTCAAACTGAGACACCCAAAAAACAACACAACAAAAGCATGGGACTATGGACAGATTGTTTTTTGGGTTTTTTCCCCTTTTTGTGCAAATTTGCAGATCCACGAGTCTATCTCATTAAACTAACAGAATTGACACACATCTACAGAAAGGGCACAGAACAAGTCGAAGGAGGATTTTACATCCTTTCTCCAGATATTAAAACATTTAATTCAGCTGCAATGAAACACTGTTAAACCTCAGGTCATCTGAATGTTGAAGCAAAATATTCCCTTTAGAAATTTCACAGCTATTAGCCTTGAGTTACCAGTGATGGATGTTTCTGGAGCTGTAAAACTTCTTCAGGCCCAAGAGCACATTTTAGCCTAGTTTATTGTGGTCTTTCTGTCTCCTTGAAGGGGGATGATCATTCCTGATTACCTGTGCTAATGCAATGCAATGTAATAGCTACCTTTTCTGGTGTCCACTTTGCTCAGCTCTGAATTTGAAAAATATCGTTCTTCCATAATGCTGGATCCTGAACGGATATAAAACTTGAAAGAGTAGGCCCTGATGAAAGTAGGCTTTTAAAAGTGAATGCAAGCTGTCCTCCTCAACTCTGCTTTAGCATTCAACATGTTCATGATATATATGAACACACTGGGTGCATGAGTACATTTCTCCTTTCTTGATTGCAGAATGCAAACTACTTTTGTATTACTGGGATTATACTAAACCTTCTAGTTGGGTTTACACAATAGATTAATTCCTTTATACATTGTCATAGATGTTTTTAAGTGGCTGGAGAAAGGTTCTAATTCCCTTTCACATTGTCATAGTCATTATTAGCTGGTTAGAGAAACGTCCTTTTCCCGCTTATAAATACGGTCTGGTTTGGGTGGAAGATTAAAATATTTCTTATGATACTTTATTAAGATATTTGTGTTCTCAGGACTCACAGGTCTGCTCTAACATGCTTGATCTGTTCCACCTTCCATGTCCTAACTCTACCTGGCTATTTAGACAATTTTCAATCCCAGATGTTTTCTCCTCTACAGCATGTAGCAGATAATTTCCCAACCTCTTAAGTAAAAATCACACCCACTTCTCCTCCTCACAAGCACATCAGGCACACTCTTCCTTTGCAAAACTTAACTTCTGGGAGCCCCTTATCTCCATGTTTTTCAAGTGAATATACTGAGTGACGAAGTGGCTGCTCTGCCATACCTTACCTATCTTCTAATTCCCAACAGCTTTACTTATAGCTCATCTACAATCTGTTGTTGCACTGGAGTAATGGGATATCCAGGTCTCTTCCTTGGCACTCTAAATCATAATGAAAAACATAATATTAATAGAAAAGGAAGTTTTCCACCTGTAATCGATTTCCATTACAATACTTACATGATCAAAACACAGGATGAGGTGCAAGCTTACCTGAAAATTATGACAAATACGGAATAGTGGACATGAGCACAGACCACCAAGTGCCACTGCTGCCAACTCTGCTTCCCTTGAAATGAACTAACATTTCTTAGTGGAAGATAAGGGAGTAGCTCTCCATATATAGTAGCTGGAATTTTCATGTCCATGTAGGCATACATTACATGGACACTGACAATAGGCAGGTGATAAATGCTTTTTCCTTGTCTTCTGTGGAAAGGTAAATCTAGGCAAGTTCTCTGATCTGTTGATTATTATTTTTCTGTTGTTAAACCACAGCAGCATCGTGGTTGTAATGTGGCTTTACTCAAATGTGGAGAATAAATGAACATGAAGAAAGCATTGCAGCTCTCACTGAGCAAATAGAAGGAGCCTGGAAAAGTTTAAGACATTTTTCAACAGCAAGTGATGGAATCAAAGAGCTAGCAGATGTAAAAGATTCATTAATGAGATCCTCAGCTCTTGGAGACTTGGTCTTGAAGCCCATTAAAAGCATTAGTATGCAAAAATGGTGATGAAAATCCAAACAAAACTGTGGTCAAAATAAAATTGATTTGAGGTTATACTTTTCCACAGAGATTTTATTTGTTTGGGTTTTTTTAGTAGCCCTTAAATACTTTAAGTACTTTTAATTTAGATTTACTAAGATATTTAATTAATCTAAAATAAATACTTTATAAATGAGAATATATTTCTTCCATAACAATAAAACAGAAAAAGACAGAAACAAAATATAGTCTGCTAGAACGAAAAATTGCTAAAATGGAATTATTTCATTATAGAGATTAAGAAACATTTGTTAAATCACTGGGTGATTTGCTTTCACATGCAGACTTTAAATTTGCTTAAGGATCCATACATAACCAAAACCATGTGCTGTCAAATTTGAACCACAGAATGTTTAGTTAGCCCTCTGATTAGCCAGCTTCTATGGACAGAAGCATGCAGCTTGCTCTAATTCACTATCTGTATAATTATTCCCTTGAAAATTTGGCCAAGTAGCCATCAAATCATATTTGTTAGGCCTTAAATAATTCATATTTACCAAATGTTATCTCATTAACAATTAACAAACATCTACTAAATGCAAATTATATTGTAAATTGGATTATGGATTTTAAAGAAGTAGTTTAATTTTGATGGTTGGTCAGGTTTGCTGCCTAACAAGCAGCCAGAGAGTGCAGAGGCATTTCAGTGAGAAGCTTCATCTCTCCAAGTCATCTGGAGCAGCTTCTGACTGGACAGCTGCAGCTCCAAGGAACCATCCGTGCGGAGGCAGGGCAGGGTAGAAGGCAGCAGAAGGCAGGACCCCGCAGTGACAGTGAGTTCTCCCTACAGCGACAGCAGCCTCTCTCTCCCCTCCAAACGCCTCCGAACGCTGGGGGAACAAAAAGAGAGCTAGGCCCTGTACCCAACTCCTTTTTCTCAGTTCAAATCTCGTGGCATCTCCGCTCCCAGGTCTTTGTGTCTCTCTGAAGCACCCAACAATTATCCCTTAGTATGGGGGAAAAATTCTTTAAGAGGAAAAGGAAAAGAACACCAAAAAAAACCCTCCTAAAACCCCAACACACTGTCCCAAAGACTGATCTTATTGGGCTATCCTGTTTAGTGGAAAGTGACGCTTTCCATGTCAGAGGGGCATTGGAACCAGATGTCCTTAAGGTCCCTTCCAATCCAAACCACTCTGTGATTCTATTTCTTCTGAAGTTCATTTGTTCCTTGGGTTTTCTCCCATCCCCAGATGATCACCTCTCGGGGGATTACCTGCAGATCCCAACATGAGGCACCAGTTCACATCTTCCTGCTGGTCTGAGATAGGATGGAGGAGGGAATAGACCAAAGAATCACCAGAAAGTATTTACAGGAGCTCTGTAGTCTACTGAAGAAAGCATACCACTGTCAGAGGGCAAACCTGTCTCCTTTTCTGAGTTTTTTTTATGTTTTATTGAATGTCCCGCCTAATACACGACATCACAACCCAGAGAGCTGGAACCAGACAGAGAGAGAACAGATATTCAAATCACCTCTTGGTCATTACTTGAATTGACATTGTCATTCGTGTGGATGAAGGCAATGATCACCGGTCTGTGAGCTCTACCTCCCCTGCTTTTGCTTCTCTTGACAGGCTTGACAAGCCTGTCTCCAGTCTGCAGGTTCTACTCTTCTCTATCCTGTAAGACCATATTTTGTCTTCACCATGCTTACATATGCCACTGGAAACTAATTGGCAGAGCAAGGACCTAGGCTAGAGACTGTAAATTCTGCATCTCTTTCTAAGTAAATGCTGAGAAACTGTTCTCAGTTTGTATTTTGCTCTAAGATCTGCATCTTTTCTTTTATACCTGAAAAAATATCTTACCCAAAATCTGGTGTCATTTTTCCAAAAATACTTAGCTGGCCTAATGACAGACATTACATCATATAAAAAAGGCTTACCCTGTCTTTCTCTGGCTTTGTACCCCCAAAGTTAAATACAGTGTGTCTAAACTAGTAGCTGTGGCTTCCCTTTACAGGCAGTAGAACTTAAGGATACAATTCACATTACACCTAGTTTACACAAGAGTGTTGTCAACTGCCATCTAGTATGAGTAATTCTCTCCACTAGCTGTGAAGGAAGTCTGGAGTCACTAGCTCTGATGTAGAAGACCTATGATCGATCAAATGAATCCCAAAACTATTCTATAGATCTGTTGCATCTAAAAATAAATTTTAAGCAAAATAGCTGTGGTATATCTTTAGCAACTCTTTTTTTAGCAATAAGTGAAGCGGAAAGTTACATTCTCTTTTGCACATCCCTGGTTAAATACATTACTGCTAATTTTTAGCTACCTGCTACTATTTAATTTAGTACTCCACAGAGGGTTCTTTCTAGTATTATGATAGAGTCATTTAATATCATGTAAGGTAGCAGATGAGTATTGAAGAATCTGAGAAGGAAATGTCCAGGAGGATGTGAGAAATGAAGGAGAAGTATTGTTTATAAATGGAAAGCTGGTAATTGGAGATAATTTTGAACAAAAGTAGCACACAACAACACAGAAAATAACCATATTTCGAAGTGGTCATCCTTACAGTAACATAAGCATACTGCATACGAGGGACCTCATCTTGATGTTGCTAGCCCTAAGATCACCAAGGGGTTCAAAGTGCCAGGTTTTACTTCATCCTTAATCTACAAATGAAGTTTCACACAAGGAAAGTTGACTCTTGTGCCACTACTGCCCAAAACCTTCCTGAGCCACTTCAGCAAACTAAGTGGATTTTTTAAGATGGTTTTCTGCTGGATCAACATGTTGTGGTAGGTTGAAACTTAGTTGATGGACAGGTTGCTAACCCAATGAGAAAGCTGGTAACACTTCTGCTATTTGCATATTTAAAGAGCATGCAGGCTCTGGAATTTCCCTTTTTTTCCTGCCCTCCTGCTAAAAGTGGGGAGGGAAGTGGGCCCCAGGCTCTCTTCCGGAGCAGGCCCAGGTCCCCCTCCCCCGGCGCAGCAGCACGGGACCTGAAACGCTGGGGAGAGAATTATCCCGGAGCTGCAGGCAGGTAAGAAACAGCCATGATCTGCCACACAACCAAGACCACGTGGCGCAGCTCCTGGGGGCCCGCACCAAACTAAAAAAACACCACACGCAGCCAACGGTGAGAGACAGGACGGATTTTTCCCCAGTGCCAGGCCTGAGTGAGATCATCTTTTCAGCTGAAAGCTTGCAGAGGCCACCTCTTCTTCCAAGTCAGAGACAAAGAAAAGAAAAGTAAGTCATGTGAGGGAGAAGAACATAGAGACTCCAAGGTCAGAAAGAAAGGAAAAGTAAGATCACATGGGACAAAGCCAAAATGGCGGCGCTAAGGTCAGTGTAAAAGATGGGAAAAGAGGGCAGAGGCATGTCCAGTGCCAGAGCTTAAACCTCCCTGCAAGCCGTGGTGAGGACTGTAATATTATAAACTTTTTCTATAATTTATTGAAGTACATGGGGGGATGGAAACTCCATGCGCAGCCTGCGAAGAAAGAGCGTCCACGCCAGGTCACATAGAGGGTATGAGAGGCTTTTAGAGATTTGAAGAGAGCCATTGCTTTCTGGCTGGAATAGCTCATCCTTAAAAGAGTAAAACCCCATGGACCACTATGGCCCACGCTGGCAGTAATGCTAAACCATGGGAGAAATTTTTCACTGCAGCAGATTCGGGCGGGGCTGCTGCTAGTGACAGTTTGGAACCAGGCTGGAGAAGTTCATAGAGAACTGTCTCCCGTGGGAAGAATCCCACAGCACAGCAGAAGAAACTTTTTTCCTTAAACATAAAGGAAGACTCTTAAGAAATGCAGCACTGACCAAACCCCATGTTTTGTTATCATTTGCATGCATTGGTGGGGAGGAGGGAGGCATTGGGAGAGAAAGATGTTTAACGGTTACCTTAATTTTTTATTTTTTCCTTTTCATTTTGTTAGTAATAAATCTTCTTTATATTGTAACTGTTTAAGTGTGGACCTGTTTTACCTGGAAATTTTCCATTTTCCTCAATAATCCTCATTTCACCTTATGAATATGAAGTTTTAATTTTCCACTTCTCTGCTCAAGTACAGCAGAAGCAAGTAAGATTTTGTGTGCTTGGCATTTAAACCAGCGTCAAACCATGACAAACCATGTGAATTGCTCTGTAAAGGAACAGACAGGACCAGAAGCAATAGTGCAGCTGGAGAAATTGTAAAGCTAATAGTTAAATATATAGGAGTCACACAACAACCTAAGCCAAACTCTCAGCTCCCACTCAAAGAGATGTTTCTGCGCTATCCTATTTCCAGTCACTCCTTCCCAGCACTTCACCTATATGAACATGAGTTATACACTGCAGAACTAAAGCCTAATCCAGAACCAGCAGCAAACAATTAATTTTCAGCCAATCTAGCGTTCTGGTGGACATCGGCTTGGAAGATATCAAAATGCTTGCAACATTTCTCCCCGTACTCTTAGCGTTAAATGCTAAGAACGTGACAAGGTGCAGCTTAAATAGGTTCAAAATTCAAATCTACAGTGATGAGAGCAGCCCTTTCAGGAGGAACACAAATTTAGACCCCTATCATAAAAATAATGAAGCTCAACATTAGGGTCAGAAATGCCAGAGGTCAAGCTTAGATGGAAATGGAACAGTAGTCATGGAAATGAGCAGTTAAACCAGGCCAAGGCCCTGGCCCAGACAGAAAAGCAGTTTTAACCCTAGGGAGCTGCAAGACAAGGCTTTCAGATTGTGCTGCCAATGTATGCATAGTGAAGTTAAGGGTGTACACAATTCACCCATTAAAAATAACTCTTTAAAACAGATCTTGCACTTAATCTATAATAACCTGCTTACTACAGTATCAACCAACAGAGCAGATATTTTGCAATTCAGTTATCTGTTACATCTTTCGGTTTTAGCCAAACAACCTGTGTGTTCACATACATCTTCCTCTGACCTGAAACTGCACTGCAGGGAGGCAAACCACCCAAAAATGTCAAGTGGATGCTAGAATTTGATTTCCATGTGAAATTCAGATACTCCTACACTTTTTTTCATCCCATATTAAAATATGAAGTGAAAAAATATTTATACAATTAAGACATTTAAAAAAACAAAACTTTGCTTTGAAAATACTAAAATGATCATTTGTTTAAAGTTAAATTTGTCAGAGCTGCTGCATCAAATGCTCTCTTTCAGCTTGGTCAAGCCGTCTAGAAATGATTCATGACTTAGAACAAAAATCTGAATTTGAGGCAGTTTAGCTTGCAAAGAGGTGCCTGAGGGAGGATGTGACAACAATTTTCAAAGATGTAAAATATTACTGGGAGGGTGAAGAAGAACCAGTGCTCCATGACCATACTAGGCATACAAGAAGTAATGGACTAAACCAGCAGAAAGACTGATGTAATGTCATAGGAACATATGTCCTTTCTAGGAGTAGGTTAAAAATGAACTGACCTGCTTGGGCAAGCTTGAGGTTCTTTAAGAACATAGGAGATGAACATCTGCCAGTATCAATGATGCGCCTTGTAACAAGGTGATTGCACTGACTGAGCCAGCAAGGTCTCTTCCAGACATATGAATTTGGTCAACACTGAACTGAACCCATCAGAGCCACTTGGTGCCCAGCAGCAATTAGTGCTCTCTGTGATGGTGGTGCTCTGGACAAGGTCTCTGGCTGCCTAGCAGTGCCATCCCCATGATGGAAATCCACTGAGGGAAGGATTGGGGTGGACAGCAAAGAGAGGTATTGCTAAGTGGAATAATTCAATGAAATTACTGTCTCCATTCAAAACCAAACAACACACTTGGATAGTGAGTTCTCACAGTTTAGCCTATGTCATGTGTCACTTTGAAAATCTAGCTTTTCAGCCTAAAGTGCTTTTTTTTTCTATTGCAGGGTCCAAGGTTAAACCATTTACATTTGAATTTGCCAGTATTCCACAATGGCATCAATGAACGCTGAGAGAGGTGTTTGTTCTAGCAGAAAGGTGGGTAACTACCAGAGCCTCCTACAATGTAAGGACACACACTCTGCTACAGACGCTGGTCCTGGGAGCATTCAGTTTCTGAGAGTCATTGAGAGATTGTTTTGGGGGGTGAATGGGAGGGCAGTCTTGTTTTAAAAAGTCTTTCCAATAGAGCGTTATGTCATTCTTGTGAAAAATGGTGCGTTGCTGTGACAACATGTACTTTCAAGAATAAGCTGAGAATCATAGCAAAAGAGAGCTCATCACAGCCTCTTATCTCTGCAGAGGTGTCAATACAGTTCAAGCACAGTTTCAGTAGCTTGGTTTCTACTGCTGTTCCCAAGGGAAAGGTGCATAGGTACACCAACAAGTACATAAAGGAACAGAAAACAACACTGAGACTTTATTCTCTTCAGGGAGAAGAGCTTTTCAAATTTGTTACCCAGCAGATCAACTGGTGTGTTGATTTAACCGACACAACATAGCAATTGAAGTTTTCATTTGCATTGGCATGCCAATGTGATCAATCCGGGGCATGTGTTGCCTTTGGGTTTCTCTGGGAGAGAGATGTAAAAGCTTTTTGCAGCTGGGAATGTTGTGGGTGGGGGAAAGATGAAAAAGAAAACAAAAGCCATTTCTCTACACTTGCTATTTCCATGACCGAGATTGGGGTAAAGAGATGTGTCCTTCTGTTTTCCATCACTAAGTTTAACTAGCTAACATGAACTAAATTATTTCCACCATTTTCTGCACTTCCTTCACTTGGAATAGGCTCTTGACTAATTCTTTCTTTCCCATTCATCATCTTTGAAGGAGTATGCTTTCCTGTGAAAGGAGATGCATTTCTTTGCTGCAGTTTGAAGTAGGAAGGTCAAGTAGTGGAGAAAGACTGTCATTCTTTCAGCTGAAAGGCTCCTGAGAAGTGCCCTTGAACTGACAGGGAGGAATATTCTTTTCTTCTTCAGAAGATGTATATAAGAAGTTTATGTTGTTCTTTTTGCAGCATATTTTTCTGGGTTTTTTCTGCACCTTCCTTTCCATAAGTAACAGTAACATTGTATGTTTAATTGTGGTGATGCATGACCTCTTAGATAAGATTAGGGGAAATATATGTCTTTATTATTTTGCTTCACTCTCTGTGGCTCAGTAGGCATGCTCCATTCTTCCTTCAGAAATCTCCACGTCCATAATAAGATTTTTCTCATTCAGAATATAGGAGGAATGAAAGTAATTGAGGGTTACAGGTGCTTTGTTCAGTGACTAATTCCTAAAAGCCTACTAGCAGTAAAAGTGGCCTTCATTATACTAACATGAGTGTTGCAGGTAGGAGAATCTATTTCCGTTTGGGAAAGATAGGTGTAAATCCAAATCGTCTTGGAAGCTTTCCAAAGTTTATAATGAAAAGTTATTTGCAAAGACAAAAAGGAAATTGACACCTTAGCTGAAAGCGTCCAGGAAGTATGCCAACCTTTGTTGCCTTATTTGTTGACACTTTCAGAAAATCTGCTTATCTAGGAGGCTGTTTTCCTGCCCTGAAGCAGTGCTGCTTTTCAGTAGACTGACTTTCCATCAAGGTGGTATTCTCTGTCCTAGAATCCCCAGGACTACCCTCAGAAATATTTCAAAGTATGCAGCCCCTTGTGTGAAAATCAGATTTAATGAGGTGTCATGTTTGTGAGAATAAGTAAGCAGTTCCAATTTCCTTCCCCTTTTTTTCTGTTTTGCATCTTTTTCAGTAGCACAAGCAATACAGATAAATAAAACCAAAAATATCATAATTATATCTATTTCAAAAAACAGGTTAAAATCACCTGATCTTGTATGCTGTTTCAAACATTTTTCACTGTTTTCATGTCAAAATATTCATTCTGTTTGCCTGTTTCTGAAAGTCCATGAACTGCGTATAGAGAGGAATGAAAATATACACAGATAAAATATGTTCCACTTACAGATTGAATGCATTATTTCATTTTGGACAAAATTGTAAATGAAGGTGGTGCTTAAGAAAACAAAATATTATCAGTGCTAGCTCAAGTCGGGCATAGTGCCAGGAAGCTGTGGAAGAGCTGTAGGGGAAAGCTTGCTTAAGTACCTAATAGCCTGATTTCCAAAACCCTTTCTACTTCAGTATCGGCCCACTCTTGTTCAAATAGTGCCTAGTTAATGAATTATGATGACATTTATGGTGATCTGGTAATAAAAATGAGTGAGGATAAGTATGAGGCCACCAAAATCAGACCCAAGTATCAGAATGGCTTTTAATTATTCTCAAATTCCTGTCAAACCTTAAAGAAAAAGATTAGGAAATTAAACACTTTAGGTGTCACCAATCTTAACAAATGAATACCATTAGAGTGTCTTCTTTCTTTCCTCAGCTGGAAATCATGTGACACTGACTGGAAGCTATGAAAAATGCTCTTCCTATTACAGCATCTGGCTTCTTGGCAGCCTTGACTGGCTGGTTTTATTGGCTATTTCTGCATTGCCTGAAAATTTCTCACACTGTTGTTTGGCTATTTGGTTCACTTTGTGCTCTTAGAAAATGTTTTATTTCATTCCATTTGAATTTAGAGAATTTCAGGAATTTAATTTTATTGAAAAATCATGCAGTGCATGAATCATTCGTCTTTGACTGCCAAACTTCCTTAAGAGTGGAAGAGAAAGAGTGTTAAGAGAAAAAGTGGTAAATGTAATGGGTTTCAAGGCAGAATTTAAGGAGTATAGTGGATAGATTAAGATGCCAAAAGAAACCTGCCCTTCTTCATCATCATCTAATGTGATGTTGAGCTACCCAGTCCTGCCCTGCTCAGGAGGGGAGTGATAAAGTGGCTTTTGTGGGGGTCTGGCATCCAGCCATGGTCAACCCACTACATTTTCCAGCCTTCTGATACACTCTAAGGCTTTTGACATGTTCTATAGTGAATAATAATCAAATTAAAACAAAATGATTGATCACAGGCATCAAATTCTCATGTACAGACATCTAAAGCTGGAATGACTTTTAAAGATTCTGAACCTGCATCACTGATAACAGGGAGACCAATATCTGCAGTAAAGTCCGTTAAGTAAGCATATACAGAATACTTTTTTAGGCATTGTGGTGCAAAAGACTGACCTTATTTTTCATTTGCTTTGGAATGTTGTGATTGTTCATATTTAAGCATTCAAAGAATGTGTCTCTTTCCCTGTCTTCACCCTTCAGAGCAGCTAACATGAGTGCACACACATCTATAGAATTTCTCAAAAAAAAAAAAAGTCTAACATTCATATATCTATCATGATATTGCATTTCCAAACTAAGCCATATTGTATTTCCAAATGTGAAACCTGATCCCCATAAATCCAGTTGATGTTGAGAAGCCTGGAGAGATTCTGGTGACTTTTGGTGTCATTGTTGAGTGGCAAGAAGCTGTGAAACTTAGAGGAGCTTAATTTCTTGCAGTCCGTGGATGAAAATCCATTTCAGGTTGTCCCAGGATAAAGTCTGCCTTGCGTTATCATTACCAAATGTGATGGTTTTGGCCAAATTNAGCACCAGGCTGTGGTGCCAGCTGACTGCTTGGACTGTCTGACGGGCAGTTTCTAACCCCTGCATGTGTAGTGTTTGTAATTCATTATGCTTGGAAGTCTCTGCCCCAAAGAGTGAGACTGGAGGAGTCAAGCAGCCTAGACTGCCTCAGATATTGCTAAGCTCTAGCTCCCCAAACTGGAGGTTGCTCTGGGCTGCATAATTTGGAAGCTGTTGTCCTTTGAGTGACAGAATTCAATGAAGACTTTGTTTAATTTTAATTTGTGTCCTGCAAGCCCACAGCCTCATCACTACAAGAACACTCCTCATGTCCTGCCTACCACATCTCCAGTCTCCACCAGAATCCTTCATGCCTCCACCTTCCCACAGCTCCACCTTTTCTGCCCTGATTCCCCTTTAGTTACAACAAAAATAGCATGTGTTTTGGCCAGTTTGATGCTGTCGGAACTACTGTACAAAATGATCTCATCACATTCATGGTCATGGTGGAATATTTACTTCTATGACACATAACTTTAGGACACTTGCACCTTCATACAACCACTTTCCATGAACTGTGTCTGATTTAACTATCTTTGAGACATCATAGCGAAAGGTAATTGAAATTACACCAACAGATTTGAAGGATATTAGGAGAGGATAAGCAGAGAGATGGATGGAAAAAAATATACCTTAAACTCTGTTTCTTAAGGAAGTTAGGCTAAAATGAGGCTATTTTCTCTAATTTAGCAGAAGAAAGTTATTTTAATATCAATAACTACTTCAGAAAAATCTGGCAAAGCCTGAAATGTCCATGTAGACTTATCTTCATGTGACAGTGTTTGGAGTCGTGACTACTTTCTATGTAAGGATTTCTCTCACTGTGTGTAAAAGTTGTCATGGCAACAGCACTCTGCAAATAATTATATAAATAATAAATGAAAGATTTTATGAACATACATTAGAGCTGTAGTTCTCATCTAGCCGTCTTTTGCGGCATAGATTGAAGAAAAGGGTCACAATGTGTTTTTCTTGGTGTGCATATTTATTTGCCTCACTCAAGGATGTAAAACATTTGCTTTAGGAGGTGAATACTAAAAATTATTAATCCAGAAAATAAACATTGGCTAAACCCCTGCTGATAATTAATACAATTTATGTTTCTTAAAGCCAGAGGTCAGAAGCACAGGTTCTGAGTCTCTCCTAAAACAGCAAGGCAAATGAAAAGCTGCCTTAACAAGACTCCTGGGATTCCACCTGTACAGACACATTCCCAGCAGGTGCAGAGCCACCAGAAAGCTGATTTGATGCCATTCTTTACACTCCAGACAGAGACTGTGACCATTGAAAAGTTGCACAACTGATGTATCTGCCCTCTTTGTACCTCTGGCTGTCTTAATCCAGCACGTGCTGGTTAAAGCTACTATAAATTAACCTGCTCCCTACCCTTTTCTGATCTTTCTTCATGTACACATCTCTGCTGTTACAGGAGGGAGTCTGAGTAATCATCCACATATATTCCACATGTTCTCAGGGCCATGTCCTGTAGAGATTGTCCACACAGAGCTCTGGCTGAACACATGCAGGATTGCCTACAAAAAGCACTGAGGAATCAGGCGTTGTGTATTTTCATCAGAGGGTACTGAAGTCTTCTCATTCAAACTCCAGGGGGTTTTGTGTGTAGGAGTGCTCTTTAAAACTGAGAAATGGAATCAGTGCTTTGGTAGGAGGGGCAGGTGGAAAACTATTGTTCATCAGTTAAAACTAGTCAGGAAGAAAATGTGCATATGTTTATTAGATGGGTTCATTGGTGATGACTGTTATTTTCAGCAGTCTTGGTGAATCACGAGGCATTATTTTCATGTGCAGCCTGATTGGCTAACATTATTCCATATTATCCCTAGTATTTTGGGTTAATTAGGAGATAAACACAGTGCTTAACTCATCAGTTCAACATTTCAGTCAATTTTTAACCATGCTTTCCCTAATAGTTTCTTTAGGTCTGTTTATAATTACAATAAAGCCTGTTATATTAAATAGGCAGATCATATTTGTGTGTACATATATGTATATTTATACATATATTTATATTTCTGTAATGTCTATACATAAAGTATGCAAAATGCACAATTAATAGAAACAAAGAAAGATTGATCCAGCCAGACTCAGTTATGAACTTCAAATCATATTGATGCAAGTATCTCCTGTTAACATTTTGAGATTTTTTAGGCTCCTCTGAGTAAAAATAAAGATCTGCTTTTCAACATGGTTTTAAGGTATAAAAAACTGGGGGTTTTTACTAAAGCTGAAAGTGAGTTCTAAGCCAGAATTTTCATAAGCACTGTCCTGAAACTGGCTCCCTCTTTTTAAGCCAGGAGACTAATAACCTAAATATTCCATAAAGCAAAGTTGGCTGTCTGTCAGATAAGCAAATCTCAAATTGCAGGAAGATTGAATTCAGCAATGTGTCTAGTTTTAATACATGAGCCGTCTCACTGACCTTATAGTGTTAGTCTAAACAAACATATGATGGTCCTTTCAAAAATAAGCAGGAGACCAGTCTAGAATGTTAAGCGTTGCTGCAGTAACCCTACTGAGAAAATGGTAGATCAATTGCTTTTCTAGTTCAGACCTTTGAATTAAGGAGTTTAGGTGATAAACTAAGACATACAATCATAGCTGACACTAGTAAGGTCTGTATTTTAAGCAAAGATGTGTACCTCATTAAATATAGCCTCTGAAGCTGTGTTCCTTCAGGTGAGCAGTATCCAAAAGTGACCCCTTTAAAGTTCAGCACCTTCTAATTTCTTGTGGATAATCCTCAAAATGTTCCACCAATGATGGGTCTAATTCTGATTGCTAATTTTACTTTGCTGTGTCATAAGACAGTAAGACACCACCTGGATCAATATGAGCCAGATGTCCCCAAACCAAAAGACATGAAACCCTCCCTGACCCCATGTAACAGTCTTCATCCCCTTGGA